>VZTF01008143.1:429565-523014 GCA_013397755.1 Cnemophilus loriae
CCTCCGTGGCAGGCAGCCCCCGCCCCGGGGCGGCGGCTGCCTCAAAGCCACCCGGCCCTTTCCGCGGAATGACCCCCGGCGCTACTGAAGGTAAGCTACGAGCCCTCCTAAACCGCCTTTACAAATGTGGTACAGGTATGTGGCTTTTAGTGTCATTCAGTGAAGCTGGGCATGATTACCGCAGTCACGATTAAGAGATGGTCTGCCGCTTGCGTGGTCGTCAGAAAGACGGTAATTAGCCATCCGGAAGCTTAAATGCTCACGTGCAGTCCGCACAAGCTGGCGGTGGGGTTAGTTGCTAACCTCTGTTTATTGAATAAGTAGCGTTTAATTGTTTTTTCATCTGTCTTTCTACAGGATGTCTCTTTAGCAAGACTCGTGATATGAAGTAGAACAAGAGGCATTTTGAAGAGCTCTGCCATAAGTACAGCTATATCTCTGAATGTTGGCACGTTTACTGGAGACTCTTCCCAAAGTCTGTTTGAATCAGGACCTGTGAAATTTCCAAAAGCTTCATAATGGAGTTTTTAGCATCCAAAGGAAATTATATTAGGTATTTCAAAAGGCCTTTACTGCTAGTTTTAGTATGTGTAATAGTTCTTGTGTGCACTGATCAAGACTACTATAGTTTACTTGGAGTATCCAAAGAAGCAAGTAGTAGAGAAATACGACAAGCATTCAAAAAGCTGGCATTAAAGTTGCACCCTGATAAAAATCAGGTAAGTAACGTTTTTAACAAGTCAAAGTTGTTGACTTAATGGATCTTAGTGTTAAAACAAAAAGCAGTTTTAATTTATGAAAAAGGTTTCTCTGTTCAACTCAGATTTTTTGCAGAGAAAATTTACAAAAAGTGATAGAGTGGTCATACATAGTTGTGTTGAATTTGGGCTGCATTAAATTGCTGTAATGAGAAGACTCAAGATTCTTTAATTCTCACTTATATTTTTGTAACTAGAGGAAAACTGATGTGTATACCATATTACCTTGTTGATAAGCTGAGGAGTTTTCCTTTTTCCATTTAGTTTAGAGGGACTTGCTGTTTCCCTTCCATGAAGTCTCCTCTAAACATCAAATAAGAGCAGCCTGTTCTGAGACATCAGTCTCCAAGTATCAAATAGGATAAAACAGACATTTTGGGACTGCCAAGGTATAACCGTTGAGGTTAAAAAGAGCCCTGGTCTAACTGGAGAGAGATTTGGAATGGCTCAGTGTGTGCTACCATATTTCTGAAATACGAAGAAACCGCTTTTAAACATCATCAGTTTTTCCTTGAAATTACTTGAAATAAGCAGAAATTCACAGGAAATAGAAGGGTTTAGGTCTTTGTACATACAGCTGCATGGAGTGCCAAAAGACAGCAGTATTTCATGTGAGCTCAGGGCCTGCCTGCGCTGACTACACTGGAGCCTCTGACAGAGCTCAGAGAGAAAGCCAAGTGTCAGCAAAGTTAGGAATACAAACTTGTAGCTGTTAAATGGGAGTTTTGTTTTCCCTATGTTGATACTTTCAAAATAATGGTATTTGGGGTCAGCTTCTGTAGTTTCCATGCATGCAGATATTACTAAAGATTTTTCAACAGGTTATTTTCAACCTTAGAGATGATATATAGAAGATGAATCCATTAGACAAATCCCATAATTGTAATTAATTTCCTGTGTATGTAGGTAAAAAAAAATCAAAAATCTTTAAGAAAAAGTGTCTTTTGAATGAAATGTATAAGCAGAAGTTAAAAGAGCAGGGCTGTGTGGAACACTTTGTACACTACTGTTACACTGCACCAGTGCAGATCCCAAACTGGGGTTCAAAATATGTCTGCAGATTTTTCCCCATTCTAATTCAACCTAGAATAAGAATGCTTTTTAAATAAAAGGAGGGGGCATCTGTCTGCACTGTAAGACCAGAAGGGATGGATCTGGCTTTATAGCAGAGATTTTGAACTGGTCAGGTAGGGATTCTAGGGGAGTGGAAAAGACTATAGAGGAAATGGTATGTCTTCATTCTTGAGTATTGTTTTTAATTCCACTGAAGAGAGGGAGTTGAAAGAAGAGGGATCACTGGAGAATGTTACAGCCTCCTACCAGTTCAGTTTGTATTTCAGTTGGTGCTTTAGCGAGGATGAAGAAATAAGAGGACACATCTGGCTTCAGGAAAGGAAAACTTTACTGTAGTTTATTTTGAGATCACTGTGCAATATCTGCTTCCATCACAACTGACATCCTTAGCAGGGATATAAAAATATTTCCAAAGGTAATTTTCTCAGCATTATATGCACAATATGGTTTATTAATTAGTTACTAATTATAGTTTTCCTTACATAGAATGATCCAAACGCACATGAAAATTTTTTGAAAATAAATAGAGCATATGAAGTACTGAAAGATGAAGATCTGCGGAAGAAGTATGATAAATATGGAGAGAAGGGTCTTGAAGATCAGCAGCAGGGAGGTCGTTACGAAAGCTGGCACTTTTATCGCTATGACTTTGGTACGTTATGATGCACGTTTGTGATTTGCTTAAAACAGTCACAAGGAAATGCAATATTCAGATCTCTATCAGAGCTTTTCGCGTGTTTCTGATGTATCCTCTCCAGATTTCTGTCTGCTGGCCCAATATTTTATTTACCCTGTTAATGGCTACCCAAAGATGCAATCTGTTTACCTAGCCTTTTGTTCCTGCTGCTTGCCTTTTTATAGGTCATCTAACTTCTTGTTTATTTTTTTTAAAGTGCAAAGCTTTTTTTTCACTTAAATGTCAGCGTTAATAGCTCATCAGGATTCTTTTTAACTTTTTAATGCAGGAAGACCTTTTTTGTTACTATTCTTCAGGGGGATTTTGAGAGGAAATTTTTGCACTGTCAAGCCTATTTGATACGCAGTTATGCAATTAGGCATCAATGAAGAGGTAGTAGAAACTGAAAAAAAATAACAGAATCATACCTAAAGTGATCTTGAGACAAGTTGTTTAAGGTTTGTCTCAATAGATTTTAGGTAGTTGTAGGGAAAGGCTGCAATAAATGGTTGTCAGAGCTGCTGTAAGAGGAGTAAACTAAAACAGGGAACTGAGGAACATAGCTTGATTGGGATGAAAGAAAGAGCTGAAAGGAACCTCTGCCTTGGCAACGATTTTTTTCTGGTGTTTGATTTAATATGTCCCAATCTCAAAGAAATTATTGTCTGTGCAAATTGAAATTGAAAAAACCAGTAGTTCAACTATCACAGGAAAATATAGAAATTTTTCTTTAGATAAACAGATTTAAGAAATTTTATCTGCCTGAAGTTTCACTGCTTGATTGAGAAACAGTATCTTTAACTGTCTATTAATCAGTCATTTGAGGAGCATCTATTTTTGTATTTTATGTGTGTGTGTGTGTATATTTATATATATTTACATGTATGGGTGAGCGTATGTATTATATTACGTGAGATATAAGTGGATAGTAATATAGAAAGTACCTTGTCACCTGTAGAAATTAATTTCTCTCATTATTTATTTGCATTTAGTCCTTGTATACTTCAGGTGAAATGACATCTCACCGCGTTAGGTACTGTAAAAGATCTGCAACCATAATAGCGTAATATAATGCCCTTTAATAGTATTTTTGGTACTCTGCACTGCCTTTCTTGTGTAGTTGAAGTAGTGTTTTGCTGTGATGCCCTGGGTAGGACTGGTTAGCTTTGTCTTCCTTACCTTTGTTCTATCCACTTCATTCCACTGCATTCGCACATTTTGTTGGTGGAAAAGCTTGTGGCTGGAAACATCTTGGTGATCTAAATGTTTAGATAACCAGAGGCTGAGAGAAAGTGTGGAAGCTTCTGCGCATTACATAAAGCTCTCAGTGAGAGCTGAAGCTTCTTGAATTTTAATCTGACAACTGGATGATGTTATTTCCAATGTTCATGCCATAACAGCAGTAGTTGTAATTCTCTGCTCGCTCTGTGGTTGGTTACTAAATTAACAAAAGAATGTTCTGATAGTGGCTTTTGTAGCATGAGAGTCAGCGAGCTAGCAAGAGGTTAAACTCAGGTTCCACATTACTAAACAAGGATAGCATTTTTGCCAGCTTAGTATTTCATCTTAAAGTCTTCTTTTGTGCATAAAGATGCTAGTTTGTTCCTTTGTTTTAAAGATGGAAAAATAAGAAGCAATTGTTGGGTTTTTTTAATAGGTATTTATGACGATGATCCTGAAATTATAACATTGGATAGAGGAGAATTTGGTAAGTTTTTTAAGTAAATGGCTGTTTGACAACATGACAATCCAAAGTACAATTTTTACATGTTGAGCTGTGTCTTAATAGGCTTTTCTTAACTATCTTTACAAACATGTGTTGGAAAATCATCTTCTCTTGAGAAAATAAAAAAAAAAATACCCCTTAATGCTTCCTGTTAAACACTAGGTAGCAAATAGATCAATATCAATAAACAGTTTACATTAAGTTCTAGAGTTATTTTGTGAGATCTGCAAAAGGAAATTATTTGAATTAAAATTTTGTTTCTCCTAATTTATCATTGCTGTTTCTCTTGTACAAAAATGCACTTGATAGAACTTTTCTAATATATCTTTTTTCTGTGAAATCCAGTCAGTTGTGCATGGTTCAAAACCAGAAGGTGATACCATATACTAAAAACACAGCTAAGGAGAACAAGATGTGGAAAAATAACTATTTCAATGAGAATATTGTCCAGTTTTCTTTTCTTTTAAAATTACAGCTAAGTTGTTTATAACTAAGAGAGACTAGACAGAAAAAGTATTGGATTTTGTGTGATTTTTTTCATCTGCATTTTGAGTACGATTTCCTGTGTACAAGATTGGACCTACATGCTGCATTAGTCTTGTAAACTGTTCTGACAGCAGACCCTCACGATGCTCTCCCTGAGAACACAGTCTTGCTTTGGTTAATCTATTTGCAGGATCTACACATTCCTTAGTTATCTTTTTTGTGAGGATATTTTAATATAGGCAAATAAAGGTTACAAAATCCATTATAAGAAAACTGGACAGGCTGAAAGCCAAGTAATGCAAGCTGATAACTGCTCTTTGTGTATATTTTGTTGCTGTTGTTTTCTTTAATAAGCAAGATTATTTATGTTTCCCTTGGATTTTCTAGTAATTATATTAACTTGGATTTTTAAATTGCATTAGACATGAATTCTTCATAAAAAGATTGCCAGGTGGAACCCACTAAATACACAAAAGTAATACAAGGAAATGGAAAATTCTAGTGGGTAAAAATCTTTTTGAACTTGTATTTTGTAACCAGGCTTACACTATCACACATTTCAGCTAGAATAATCTGCGGAAAGTACTCTTTTTCTTAATTAATAGAACAGATGCTGAAAGTCAGGGTGCTGATAGCTTCTGAAATATGGGGTTTGTGCACCTGCCTACAACAGTGAGTATGTGCAAGTGAGATACAATCTTTATCTCATCTGAGTTACTGTTACTGTGCCTGACATTAAATACTTAATACAGCTTTTGGGGAATACAATATAGCAAAAATGTACATTCCAGATACAACTGCATTGCAGATGTGCATTACTTACTTATAATTTTCTTCTCTCCATCTAGATGCTGCTGTTAACTCAGGAGAACTGTGGTTTGTGAATTTTTATTCTCCTCGATGCTCCCACTGCCATGATTTAGCACCTACGGTAAGTACAGCAGGTAAATGAACTCTGAAAAGTCATTGGTCTTAATAGAATAAAACTTAATGCAGTGGATTTTCACACTGAAGCTCAAATCAAAGACAACAATTCGAAATGCCAGAAAAAAAACATGTGCTCATTTTGCATTATATCTTTATAGGAAAATAGCCTCTTTTTTGACTTTGTTTTTTTAGTGGAGAGAATTTGCTAAGGAGCTGGATGGAGTAATACGCATTGGAGCTGTGAACTGTGGAGATAACAGAATGCTTTGTCGAATTAAAGGGATTAACAGTTACCCCAGTCTGTACATTTTCAAAACTGGAATGGTGAGTGATAAGACCTCAAGTGTTTTTAGAATGAAATCTGGAGAAGTATTTCTTTAATACTTGTTCAGTCATAGAGATTTGTTATAAAGATCTTCCTTTTTAGTGTGTTACTTCCGTTAAGAAATATAACTTTTTCTCTTTCTTTACCTTGGTGAAATTAATTTACAAAGTTAACTTAACAAATATATATTTGTTAATATATATAATTTATATTATATATATCTATAATTCAAAATAAATGCTAGTATATTTTTACGATGGTTTTTCTGAATCATTTTTCTGTGCAACGTATCATCTCTGATTTGGGAAGATTCTGTCAGCAGAGGTGCTTTAGCAAAGCAACAAGTCTCCTTGAACAGTTTCTCTTATAGTGTTGTAATGGACTTTTCGAGTACAAAGCGTAGTCTGTGGTTTTGAGTCTAAAGAAATGATCTTTTCCCCTAAAGAAACTTGGAAATGCCTTCCCCAAGATTTCCTCCATGCCACCTGCATGATGTACGTCACTCTTTATAGCTGCTTGCTAAGTCGTGGTGCTGGGGTGATGCACAAAGTGCACTTGCATAGATAGGTACATTTTGACAATGATAAGTTTTGAGACGTTGAATGCTAAATGGAGTGATGTAAGCAATTTTTATTTAAATAGAAATACAGTCATTGGGAGTTGATCTTTGTAAGACTAAATTATCCTTGTGTTGCAGCATTTGGAAAGAAATCACATTACAAAATTTAAATTAAGGTTACATTTCAAACATTCCAATAAGGGAGGGAGAAAACAGTTAGGGTGGTAGTGGGGATTGGTACTGCAGTTGCATAAGTACTGTTAGAAGAACACAGTAGGTTTTGGGATGGGTTTTTTTGCCTTTTTTTTTCCTTAATTTTAGGAACTTTACTCTTTGTCTTCTATAGCAACCAGTGAAATATTATGGAGACAGGTCAAAAGAGAACCTGAAGAACTTTGCCATGCAGTATGTTACAAGCACCCTCACTGAGTTATGGGCAGGTAATGTTCACGTGTTTTGCTTGGGGGGGGCTGTTGCTGAAATTGTTTTTACTATATAAAATATGGCAGAAACTATGCTTATGACTGAATCTGTCAACTGTTGCTGAGTCTTCTTCTTGAGAATAAAAATAGTTTATGTAATTTGCTAATACAAATATAAAACCTAGTTTCATGGTCACGTTTAACTAGGCACAAACTGATGCAAATTGTTTCACTCTTAGGAAATTTTGTAAATGCTATTGAAACTTCATTTGCTTCTGGCATTGGTTGGCTGATCACCTTCTGTGCTGAACGTGGGGGTAGGTATTTTAAATACTTTTCAAATAACGTGACAAAAAAAGGACTTCTGTTGATAGTGGCATAATCCCTTTTGCTTCTAAAAAAAATGGTAAAACACCTTAGGTGACCACAGTATTTGGCCTGTGGGTCATATAAGCTCTGTTTTAGAGGCAGTTTGACAGAAGGGACATTAATGGAAAAATTATGTCATTGTGCTTCTGTAATGTCCCGTGAGTCATTAAAGCAGCACTGGAGTGTAACCCATCAGGAGGGGAAGTGGCAGAAGAGGCTTCTACCCTCAGTTTCCAGCTCAGGTGACAGACACTGCTGAGGTACATGCCAGCTTCTCGTGATAGCTGAGCAGAAGAAAGGCTGTATCTCCCCCTTAAACCACCAGTATTAAAATTTAGCTGAATAATTGCTCTTAAGTTAGGTTTGTACACAGTAATTGGGTCTTACCACTGGTTTCATGACAGAGTAGTTTTTTGTAGCTATGTATCCCTGGCTTTCTTGGGATCGTTATGGGATACAATATATGAGAAAGTTACCTTGGTTAGCTGGTTGAGCTAAGTAAATGCACTGCCCCTTTGACAAATAAAGATTTCTCAGCCTTATGAAGAGACCTTTGTTCTGAGGACTGAATAACCAGAGCTGCAGTCTTGGGTTTACATTTGTAAATAGCTTGATTTCAAGTTGCAGCCCTTTTGTTAATTAGTTTTCGACTTTGTTTCAGTTAGAGAGGTTGATGCATCTTGTTTTGTTTAAAAGATCTGCATCCAAAGGCAACTGTTCAAAGTCTGGATGGATAATTAAAGCATGTGAAGTATTTATTGTCGTGAATTATTATTTGTATCACAGAAAATGGATATTTCCATTGGAATATCATTCCAAGACTCCATGTAGATACTTGGATTAATTTTTTTTAAACATTGATTAACAAATTTTAAAGGTCAGACTTAATACAGTAAATAAAATAGTAAAAATTTTTTAATTAGAATTCTGTGTTGATGAAGCAAGAGAATGTTATTTGTGGGGGTTTTTTAACTTAGAGTAGACAGTCATTAAGTGCTGATTACTAGATGTGACAACTCCAGGAATACTGCATGAACAGCCAGGAAACATGCTATTAGAAATGGTCATGGTTTTTGGGAGGAAAGGGGCAGTTCTAAGCAAGAGTAGATTTAGTGCATTAATAAGGTGAAGTTTTATGTTTGTAAATAAATAACTTTTGTTTTGCAGATTGCTTGAGTTACCAAACCCGCCTTAAGCTAGCTGGCATGTTGGTAAGCAGTGTTTCACTTTGAAAGCATTACCTGTTATATTTAAATCAAAATAACAGAAGTGAAAGCATCAAATTGTAACCAGAACTCTCACTGAGTTTAGTAGAACCAAGATATCACCCGTTAACTTTTAGAAGAATTAAATACTTTAACTGAGTATCTTTTGAAATAACATTATTTTTTTTAAGAATTTTATAAAAGAAGAATGAATATTAAGTAATAAATTACAGTGTTGTTTCCTTTCATTTTCTAAGTGTTATATATAATTGCCTGTGTTGGGATTTTCAAAAGCATTTCTGAACCTGAAATTAAAAAATACTTTTCTTTGGATTTGTTTTGTGTTGTTTTTTTCCTAATTACAGGAAGGTCTTGTTAATGTTGGCTGGATGGACTGTGGCACCCAGGGTGAGCTTTGTGATAATTTAGATGTCTCATCTAGTACTACTGCATACTTTCCACCTGGAGCCACCATAAATAACAAAGAGAAAGGAGGTGTTTTGGTATGACTTGTTTTTCTTTATTTAGATAAACGAAGTGATAACCATGCTAAAGGAACGTATAAATCATTTCCAGATTGATGATACACGACTGAAAAGATGCTTTTTGCTTTTTTCTTCTAAGCTGGTGTGCTCTGCTGTGAGTTTATATCCCTGTGTCTGCTCAGGCAGCGATCCTGGAGGTGGTTCCAGTTTGCTGGGAGAGGGAACAGCAGCAGCCTGAACTCTGCCTGGCCACCTCCCCTGAGCAGCCCTGGGAGTCCAGGGCTAGGAAGTGCTCTGTGACCGGCCCGAGAGCGGCTTCTAACGCTGCTGCCCGGCTATCCTGGGCAAGCTTGGCAATCTCCTCTCCCGAGTAAAAACTGATAGGACAAGAGGAAATGCTCTCAAGCAAGGGACGTGTAGGTTGAATATTAGCAAAACTTTCTTCAGCAGAAGGGTTGCGAGGCATTGGAACTGCCCAGGGACGTGGTTGAGCTAGTATCCCATGGGGTATTTAAAAGACGTGTGTAGATGTTGCACTTGGGGACATGGTTTAGAGTACTGACCTTGGCAGCTGGTTAAGGCTTGGACTTAATGATCTTTTCCAGCCTAAAGGTCTTTTCCAGCCTAAATGATGCCTTTTACTTTGATGTGCCCCTAATTTTTTATTCCAGAAATAATATGCCCCAGGTATCACAAGTTTGAGAAATGCTACCCTGACATGTGTGATAAAAGTACTCCTACAGTGTCTGTCAGTACAAATTTTACTGCTCAGTTCTATTCTAATATTGCAACCTACATTTGTATGGTAGTTTTAACTTCCCTAAGTGATGGGAGACATTTCTGTTTGAAGCACGACTTGTTCCTTTATTGTCACTACTGTTACCTATATTTTTCAAAGGAGGAAATTAAATTGCAACCTACCTACTTTGAACCTTTTAACTTACCAGCTCAATTACAGATTCATATTACTTCCAAAATTTTACAAGTTAAGGAAACCTAAATATCTCTACAGTGCAGTTAAGGAAGGCTGTAAAACTAGACTGGAAATCTTATAAACTTGATTGTTGGGTTTGGTGTGAAATTTGAATTTCAGACTCTTTGGTCCCTGTCTTGACAAAATATGATTTCTTGAGTTTAATACTGTAGGCAAGTGAGCTAAAAAGCAGTATTCTGAGAGATGTATGTGAAATTATATGTATGTAAAAGAGGTTGATCAAATAAAATATTATTAACTGCATTCTCCATTTGACTGAAGGGAAAAAATCAGAATAATTTCCCTGACACTTTGAGTACTAGTCAGGTTGATGTTTGTAATTCCTTGTAATAAAGACAGTTAACTTTCCATCCTAGTTTCTTAATTCCTTGGATGCCAGAGAAATATATCAGGAAGTAATGCAGCATCTACCAGACTTTGAAATCATCTCTGCAGCATCATTAGAGGTAATTTTTTAAAAATATGCTAAGATTTCTTCAAATAATATATTTTTATATTTTTATTGTTGTTTTCTATGTTTTTTCAAATCCTGTTGACACAACAACCTAGTATTTAACTGAATATTACTTCTTTTTATCTGTACCCAAAATTACTTAACCTTGTTTGTCTACATTTACTTCTGTTGTTCAGCAAAATAACAAAAGTAAGGGGGGAATATTTCATAGGAATATAGAAAATCACAGAAATTGCCATTGCAACTCATTTTGCAACTGCAGTTTTCTAGTTATTGTTTGAATCAACTACATTATAGAGAATTTTGGTTTAAGTGTGTTTTGTTCGGTAATGTAAGAAAGAAGAAGAAAATACTTGTTAATCCACGATAAATTATGTATGAACTGAAGTTAAGAGTCTTAAAAGTACCTCATGTCTTGGAGGAAAAACAAAAAGGAAACCTCTTTCCACACATGTAGTTGCACATAGCAGCGTAATTTACAACAGGAAATGCACACAGAAACAACAAATATTAGAGTGCAGCCTGTTACCAGCTTGCTCTCAGACTTTTTCCACTTCCTTGATTATGATGCAGTCAAAGGAAGTTTAGTGGAAGGACTACATGAAAGAATTTGTTGAGTGGAGGTCTCTTGGAGATGAGTAACTGGACATTTGCCTTTATAGAACACAAAAGAATTTTACATGTCGGTACAGCTGGGATTAATTTTTTGTGGTTTTGTTGGTTTGTTTTTTCCTGTGGTTTAAAGGACCGTCTGGCTCATCACCGGTGGCTGCTTTTCTTCCAGTTTGGGGAGGGTGATAAATCAAATGTGCAGGAATTTAAGAAACTTAAATTTTTACTTAAAGATGAGCATATTCAGGTAAGAGTGCCCACTCATCTAATGTTAAATGCCATTTACATTCCAAGAACAAGTCATGGTTTTCGTTGTTATTAGCTGTTACCACCACATGCCACCTCTGGTACTTAAAGAGATATATTTTCATGTGGTAGATCTGTAGTAAAGTTTTTTATTTCAAGCAATCACTTAAGTTTCCTGTACATTTTGAATAAGCTAAAAGTAGAGAGAGATTATTTTTTAAATCTGCTTTCTCGTTGGAAATGTTGCTGCAGATCCCATTCAGTTAATAATGACAAACTAACATTCCAACACCAAATTTATGTATGTGGAACTATATTTTAATTATTCAGAAAATTCTGTGATCATGTTAATTATTTTCTTAATAAAAAGAAACCAAGTTCAAACTTTTTATTAAAGGCCTATGGATTGTATTTTTCTATAAAGTATGTATTTTTTCAAAATTGTTGCTCTGACTAGAAGAATTTTCATGTCACATTTATTTTAGGTGTCTTCTTGCTTCCTTGCTTTTATATTTGGAGGGGGGAAAAAAGAGAATTCTTTTTAAGTTTTTATTCCCCATATTATTTTGGCCTTTAAATTAAAAATTAGCAAGCGACCTAATATAGTTGTGCTAGTAGTTTGCCTTGAACATCAGTTTGTCTTAAGATCTGTTGTTTATAAAAAAGGCTATTAGTTTTCCACATTTTTACCTTTATTTTCTAACTCTTACTGCTTTTCAAAATATGTTAATTGACATATATTAGGCTGCTTTAATTAAAATGGCACTGTCTGTTAAATACAGGTTGGGAAGTTTGACTGTCTTTCCTCACCAACCATCTGCAATAAACTGTATGTTTATCAGCCTTGTTTAGCAGTCTTCAAAGGAAAAGGAACTGGAGATTATGAAATTCATCATGGTAAGGGAAACTTTGGCAAGATTAAATCATGACCTAATCTCTTTGCGATGACAATATCTTTGGCAAACTGCATTTGTTTTCCCAAAGAAATTCTGTAGCTTTAATATTTGCTATTATTGCTCTGACCATACCGTAGCCTTGCACAAACTATTTATCATTTCCTTTGGTTTTTGTTTTCTGTTTTTCCTGGGTAAGCAGTCATCAGATGCCAAGGGATGTATTTTGTCTTTACTGTGCTATTTCAACGTCATTTACATAATTACATACAAATGAAGTCTCTGAAGCTGATCAGGACAGCTTCTGCTTTGGGTAGGATAACCAAAGAGTGCTCTAAGACACACCCTTCAGTGAGGCTTAACATGCTGATTATGCAGTGCAGCCAGTTTGACAAACTTGGATTTGGTTTCACGTATACTTGCACTAAAACTAATTCAACGCTTTGTTAACTTCTGTCCAAGAAAAAAGTATATTGAGACTTTTACCACTTGCTGTCAATTCCAACATCACCGTTTCCTTTCAGGAAAGGCTGGAACTATGTTATTCTTTACTGCTGAAAGGATTCAAAAATGCTGGTTGAAGAAGAAGGGAGCCTGAAGCCAAACTGTAGCTTGCAGGAACAGGTGTAGCTTCATCCACAATATGGCACAAGGCAGTTATGCAAGATGAAGTTCTCATTTTTCAGCCTCTGAGGTATTAGAAACAGCCTGCTAGGATTAAGTCAGAACCTCAATACTGTAATAAACAGGAAAAGTGAAAAGTTTTTCACTGTTTAGAAAAGATTAGGCTTATCAAGGGGGAGAGATGATGCCATACATCTAATGATTGGTAGATAAGGAAAAGCCTTATATACTTTCTGCAATTTACATTGCTGCAGAGAAGGGAAGAAAAGGTCACATCCACGCAGCATTTTTATAATGGTGTGGATTACACTGGAAGAGAAGTATATGGGACTATAGTGCTTACAGGGTTTTTTTCTGAATGGTTTGGTTCACTATTTAGAAAATTGATGGCATGTAGAACATTTACCAATAGCCATCTCACTCCAGTCTTTATGAGAAAATAATCCTCAAAAGAATCAGGCTTTTTTATATGCTATGTTGAAGGACTTCAACAGTTTAAAATCTAAGAACAGTAATAAATCTTGGTAAGTCATTGTGCAGTGACTTCAGATTTGATTAACCTGAAGTTCTTATTCTCAGACAAACTCTGATTTCTGCTGACAAATATGTATACAAAGGGTATGAAGAGACTGGATCTTTGCCCATTGGAGCTGTGGGAGCAGGAATTTCAGTTACACCTAAATAGCTGTGATTTATCAATATAGTTTATTATATTGATTAATAGTTTTTACCTTGCTTAAAGTTTTTACCTTCCTAATCCCTCTGTCAAGTCAAGTGTATCTAGAATTGTACTTTTTAATTCCAACACTAGTAAGATGGTAAAATGATCAATAATCCTGTCACAAAAAATTTCATCATTTTGTTTGACAAAAACATGTTTTGTCTTGGATAAAACATTTATTTGGCTAATATTGGGTAACTGTCCAGTTTAATATTTAGCCACATATCAACTATCAACTACAGTATGTCCTGCCTGTGCAGGTTTGGACAGTTTAACATTGTCCTCCTGAGAAAAAGCAAGTTAGTCCCTGCTACATTTATTTAAGCAGGCTGTGTTTAAAGATTAGACAAGGGATCTGAAAGACTCCTGTTGCTTTCACAGAGTTTTTTAATGACACCTCTCATAGATAAAAATAAAATTTCCTTTCTACGTTGCTCTTTGAAGGAAAGAAGATCTTATATGACATTGTTGCATTTGCCAAAGAAAGTGTGAACTCTCATGTCATCACACTGGGACCTCAGAATTTTCCTGACAAAGATAAGGAACCGTGGCTTGTGGATTTCTTTGCACCGGTAAATATTTAATAGCTACATTTTCCTTCCTCTAAAATCTGTTCTGTAACTATGTAACAAGGTACTAAGGAGTATCTTGAAAGTGCCCTTCAGCATTATGAGAGGGTGTTCTAATTCCTCATTCCCTGGCAGCTCTAGTTCCTAACTGGGTTTTGTATTTAGCGGACTCTGTTGTCAAAGCAGCAGATTATTAATCTCGAATATTCTCCTGAGAGCTACCTGTGGGAGAAGCAATTGCATTTCCTTGCATTTTGTTTTCTAGTGGTGTCCTCCTTGTCGAGCTTTGTTACCAGAGCTGAGAAAAGCATCTAAACATCTTTATGGTCAGCTTAAATTTGGAACACTAGACTGTACTGTCCATGAAGGCCTTTGCAACATGGTAAGCTGCAGGAACTAAAAATAAAGAAATACAAATATAATCCTTTCAAACAATATTATTTTCTTTGAGTTGGGGTAGGAGAATATGGGCAGACAATGCTTGTCCTTTAATGTTACTTTCATAAAGGGCAGTAAATTGAACAGGCACTTGTATCACAATTTTTTTTGAAGGAGCAAACTATATAACCACTACAGATAATGTATTAATGCAGAATACAGGTCAGATTTTATTCTAATTTCATAATGTTACTGGAAGACTTCAGAAGTCTCAGAATTTAATAATTCTGGGGGGTGGGGTTAATGTCTGAAAATGAGCAAAAAGGGACAAGCTTTTTCAAGTTCTATTTAGATGTGTTTACCCACTGAGGAATTCAAATGACAGAAACCGTCTGTGTTCATTGGTAAACAATAGTTATTCATACAGTACAAACATTCCATCTGAGGACTGGGAATAGTTTTAAAGTTAAGGCTTAGGAGGCCCATGGATTAATTCCTGTATTTGTGGAGCATGGCAAAAGAATGACTGGCTGGTTTTTAGACTGCGAACGCACTATGCCATCTCTGAATACAACTGGCACCTTCTCTGTACCGATTTGTAATGGTGTCAGATTCTCACCTGCGTGTAAGTCTGAGCACTTGTACTGTACAAACTGAACAGATGAGCAGCTGTGAGCTACCAATACCAGTGACAGTTAGAGGCAAGTCCAAGAGCCTTAATCATTTCATGCAATTTGTTATTGTCTGTTTTGTCAGCATAACATTCGAGCTTACCCAACAACAGTTGTGTTCAATCAGTCTGACGTTCACGAGTATGAAGGACATCACTCTGCTGAGCAGATCTTGGAGTTTATAGAGGTATGTAAATGATAATGCTTGTTGCAGTCTCGTTCAATGCAGTTCATACACAAATATGGTGTTTAGTTGGAAGATTCTAAGATTTTTAATTTTTTTTTTTAATTAGACAAAAATAAAAGGTGAATAACCTTGGGCAAGAAAAGTGGTCCAGCAACTGTCAGGCAGAGACCTGACAACTAATGGATTAATTTCCCTACTCTGTCATGTAATTTCTTTGAGATCATTAGCAAATAAATAAAGATCCCTTCCAATCTGCAAAATAATAGCAATGATTTCTGTCTTACAGAGAGGATAAAGGAATTAATATTACATCACTTCCTACTTTTAAGGTGAAAATGCTTCACATACCTTGATATAGCAGAGTGTTCACATTTTTGTCAATTAGATTGCTGCTGTCCACATTTCTCAGCTGTCATTGAACTTTTTTAACTCACAGAATTGTAAATTACTGGTATTGATCATTGTTGATGCTAAAAGTTCTGGCACTCAACTTGGCTCCAGCATTCAGGCTCACTGCTCTATCCACAGGCTCTTTTTCACTCTTTGAAGAGACAGTTCTCTCCAGGTAGCTCAGATAAAGCAGCTTCAAGAACACACATGCAGAAACAGGTGGAGATTAGTCTTTCAGTTGGCATCCAGAGGCCCATAGTGCACTATATGTATTCTTCTGCATTCTAGCTTAAATAGCATGGCTGAGTTTCATAATGCCTGTTTCTGCCAGTAAGCTGGATTTCTTGTTTTTATCCTTTTATTGAGAAAAGGCAGAAAACCTCCCTTTTGGAGCCTGGCTGTACTTTTTAAATAGTTTTTCTCAACAGATTAGGCATATGATTCTTGGGTTGAAGGAATGTCTTTGGATGCTTCCATGCCTTTCAGTGGTGTGGAGTCTTCCCCACCAGAGCAGCAAGCAAATTTCACAGAACATTCTCGGAATCTGGCAGAGTCTGTTTGTACATGATGGCCCTACATAGGGGATACACTGTGCAACAATAAGTTATGTCCATAAGCTGTCTTTATTTAGGATCTTAGGAATCCATCGGTGGTCTCCCTAACACCAGAGACATTTGCTGAATTAGTTCAGAGAAGAAAACAAGAGGAAATCTGGATGGTGGACTTCTACGCTCCATGGTGTGGACCTTGTCAGGCTTTAATGCCAGAATGGAAGAAAATGGCCAGGGTAAATGACATTCAAACACTTTTCTGCTTTTGTTCCTCTTCTCTGAAACTGCTGAGATGGTACAACTGCTTTAAGAGAATTGTCAGCTGAGAGAATCTAGAGACTAATACTGCCAACAAAACAGGCACTTCCTACCTGACAGTTTGTGTTTCAAATACCAAGTTTTTATTTGGCTTTTCAAAAGATTCAATATATTGATACTGTAGTCTGGTTTTTCCTGTTGGTTACAAGTGTGTAAGGTCATTACAGCGTTCTCTCATTTGCAAAAGTAATAGTACTGTACTGACAACCATTCCTGGAGTTGTTTTCAGGAATTTGAACTAGACAATTTGGGGGGGAAAAAAGGGCTTTGGAAACAATCCCATGACTTTGAGACATTCAGAACCCGACTAGGAGTTGTAGCCAGGATTCGTTATTCTGTTAGAATGTCTGTGAAGTATTAGTAACCCTCTGGGACGTGGTCAGTAATCATCAGCTTCCCTGCCCATGCCAGGTAGTTTGGGCCTTTGCAACAAATAGAGTGTGTTCAGGCCACAGGCCCGCTGTGACACTGCTAGCACATCTGCACTGCACCTGCATCTGGCGTAGGTACTGAGCTATGGTGGGGAACACAGAACAGGGCATTCCTTACACTACATCATCCCACTTGTGGGTACCTTTGAGGGAAGGTAGGTGCCTTGTGAGCCATGTGCATGCAGCTCATACTAAGTACGTGCATGGTGGGAACGCACCTGGGTGGCTGGCTCTGACACCAGTGATGCATTTACAGCGAAGAGAAAAGCCCTGTGATAATCTTTGTCTGTTTTGGAGACTTTCCCCCCACCTAAGTTATTAAGACTTGAATTCTGAAGTATTACTGAAAGTGTAGTAGTATTGGTTAACGTATTTGATGGTAGGTTTTCTCCTTTCTTTTTCAGATGTTAAATGGATTAATCAGCGTAGGCAGTGTGGATTGTCAAAAATATTATTCTTTCTGTCACCAAGAAAGTGTTCGGGGCTATCCTGAAATCAGACTCTTTCCTCAAAAATCAAACATGGCTCATCAATATTAGTAAGTACAGTGCTGCAGTTTGGGAAACATTCCATGATGTGAAACAAGGCAAATACACCTCTTCTGTTGTGTAGAAGACATTCATCACAGCTATTAAAAGAGGCTGTCAGGAGATTACTGTACTGGATGGCACTGGCTTTGTTACTTCAAATAGTGACTTTATTTTGCCATTTCATTTCAGAAATTTGAACTGACACAGGAATCTTAATATTTGCTTCTTCTCTTTCTTTTCTTGATCTTCTAGTCCTTAATTCTTGTTGGTATGAATTGTATTTACAAGACTTTCATTTATTCAGATTTGAAAGCAGGGTAGAAATATATCCTAAAACACATGCATTTATATTTGATTATCAGCACTCTTCAGAGTGGGTTGTTTGGAGTTTTTTTCCAAGATAATTCAAACTATTACACAACTGCCTTTTCGTTTTCTTTTTAATGTTTTTATAGTAGCTACAATGGATGGCACAGAGATGCCTATTCACTGAGAGGCTGGGCATTGGGGTAAGTTACTGCATTAAACTGTGTTCACGAGCTGCTTATGTAGTTGCTTGCTAGGATAAATAAATATTTAAATACTATGTAAATATAGAACTAGAAATACTTGGGTATATGTATTGCTTAATTTAAGATGTTCAAGTTTCTACATCTTTTAACTTACTGCTTTTAAAATTTGGAGAAATAGCATACTCCTTGGTGTCCACGTAGCTCCTGAACATCATCTTATTTTGTTTACCACTTTTAAAAAGTTATTCTCCTGTAGTACAAAATGTGAAACAGGGATTTCCAGACTACTCATATTCTTAATTTCAGGAGCTTTTCTTAAATAGAATTTGGATACTGTTTGAAGTTTTGAATGTATCACGACTGTTACTCTTCCTTTACACAGATATTTACCACAGGTGTCTGTAGACCTCACCCCTCAGAGTTTCACAGAAAAAGTTCTGAATGGGAAAGATCATTGGGTCATTGATTTTTATGCTCCTTGGTGTGGACCTTGCCAAAATTTTGCGCCTGAATTTGAGATCCTTGCAAGGGTATGTTTTTAAGTGTATTGGCAGCTTGTTATACTTGTAATGGTTAAAATCTTATTCACCAGCACTTCATTTCTTAGCAGTCATCCAAAAACCACAGTACTTCCATAAGCCTCCTACTCACGGAATGATGCACACTTCTAGGTCCCACTTGACAGTGGGTGTTGTCTCTTCCACAGACAGACACACAGACCCTCTTTTGAGACAGATTTCAACTTTTGATGGAGTGGCCTTCAGAGCTGTGGTGTGCTTTTGTGCTTGGTCCTGAATTCAAGTACAAGTGCTCTCTGAACACACAGAGACATCTTACACAAGGCTGACAGTCTAGGAAGCAAGCAAGCAACTACTCTGAATTATTTCAAAGATTTGAGCAACACGGGGTTTTTTTGTGTATTTTTAGCTGCACTGCTGGCTTATTCCACTTAATTGCTTATACTCATCCGTGGAAACTTGTAGTTTGTTTCTAATAAACATTTCTTTTCAGGCCGTTAAAGGAAAAGTAAAAGCTGGAAAAGTAGACTGTCAGGCATATGGTCACACCTGTCACACTGCTGATATCAGAGCCTATCCTACTGTTAAATTTTACCCCTACCAAGGAACAAAGGTAAAGTGTTACTGGTGAGCAGATACTGTTAGTAAATGTATTTCATTCCACATTAAAAATGATCAGAATGCTTCTGTAACATATGAAAGTGAATTATTTATATATTTATGTATCTCCAAATAATCAGGTTCAGTAATACTTAAAATAGTAGGACAGTGATACAATAATAATAAATTGCAAATTAATTGAACTAAATAGAAAGAGAAACTAAATAGAAATAGAATTCTAACAGTAATTAAAATGTGGGCTTAACCAGAAGTAGGGGTTAATTTGCTAGGTCTTAGGTGACAAAATGTTTTTCAACCTTTATCAATTCCATCACCAGCTACCCAAAAGTAGACAGTCTCTCTCTAAATGAAATGTGGACAACATAATTTTGGCTAACAAGAAATATAATTAAATGTTATTATATTGAAAGACCAATATTTACTTATATAATGTATTTTAAGATAATTAATAAAAAAGTTGTGTTGTCTCAAAAACAAACCTTATCAAACCATTTCAGTTATCAGTGGGACTCTTTCAGATCAACATTTCCTACTAACAAAGTAATAGTAAAAACGTAAAAATACAAGGAATATCCAGATAGTTCTAGGCAATTGCCTGTATTCTTATAACACTGTTAAATTTCAGGAATATTATAGTCATCTTTTTAAATGCATTAATGCTGAAGAGAAAGTATTCAATGGTTTCTCATAGAGAATTGGCTTAATTTACTTTCCTTTTTTTTTTAACTGAATTTTTTAATGGGAAGTTCTAGGAATCTTTCCTCGCACAATCCCACCAAATTCAATGAGATTTTCTGTGGTAAAGAGTAAAGGCTTTCTAGGTCTCCAAATTAGGGACCCACACTGACAGATTTCACAAACGTAGATTACAAATTGCCAGACTTGGTAATAGCTGTGTACCTTAAATACTTCCCTCAATAAATGTGAGCAAATTGTAACTATTTCAGGTTTCTTTAATGATCAGGACAAAATTAGTTTAGTTCTGAAAACTAGCAGCTAAGAGTGGTTCTTAGTACAATGCAAATTAGCATTGTTTAAACAGACAAAAATATATCCAAGAATCATAAATCAAGCTACCAGGGCCATTGTATTCTGCCCTGCTTTCCTCTTGAATTTTGTCTGAAAATTGTGTAACATATTACCCATTCTCTATTTTTTTTTTGTTTTCTTTTAAGAAAAGTGTTCTTGGGGAATATATAGACAGCAGAGATGCAAAAGGTATAGCTGACCTTCTGAATGAAAAACTAGAAGCAATGGAAAACAGAGGAAAAAGAAAAAAATCCAGAAATAAGGTAAGAACATTTACTGTGGGGCCTTTTGCACAAGACTTGCTGTAAAGAATAGCTGTTTAAAAGGATGTTAGTATTTGTTCCTTATCCGTAGTATTAAATGCAAATTACAGAGGCAAGATTGGGTAAACTTAAGAAGATATTAACACACAGCTACTACATACCCTGAATGCTACTTAAGAAACATTTGTCCAATTGAAAAATTAGTGCTACAGAAAACTTTAAAATCACGTGAAAAGAATACTTTTGTTTGTACTTTCAGAGAAACTCCATTGTTTATTTTCTTGTCCCTAGGATGAACTCTAACTGGTACTGAAGGTAGATACAATTCAAAATATTCTGAAGCTGTGAAGATAGGAGACACCACAAGGAAAATATAAGGATAGTTACACGGATGACAGGACAAGACACATGAAAACAAGTTTGAGTTCACAGGCCTACACGACTGTATGAGTTCTGTTAAACTGTGGGGAGATGAAAACATTTTGGTTGTGGTGGAGGCAATGTTTCTGCATGTCCCTCTTCTGATATACCAGCTACCTTCTTCCTGGCCAAACACTGCAGTTGACCAGAAACGTGGACTCTATCACTTTTGCCTACTCATTTACTAGTTCCTTATATTTTTTCTGTCTCTTCTCAAATGCTTTTTGAATGTGGCACTCAGCCTGTGGCTGAATATGCACTCAAACCACTCTGCAATGCAGAACATAATGACGGATTGTCTATTTGAAAGACAAACAGTTGTACCTGATGATTATTCTGCTTTGGGGTTGCATTATTGTCTAGTGAATGGTTAAGAAATAAAATCAAGAACTGGTAGGAGGATATGTTTACTGAATTAAATTGCTCTTGCCCTTGAGTGGATTACTCTGTTGTGGCAGTGGTGGTGCTGCCTGGAAGAACAGAACTTTGAAAAGCTTCTTTAGTTGCTTGGTTTGGTTTTGGGATTGTGTTTATTCTTTTTTTTAAGTAACAAAAAAAAATAAAGTAATTCAAACGTGGTGTTGACTTTCAAAGTTTAAATTATGCAATAGAAGCATGTGGTTAAGTCATTAGATCATCACTTTTAAAATTGTCTTTTCAAATATGAATGTATTCTGTGGACATATTTAAGCTCTTTTGGCATTACCACTTTCCCTTTCCCTGCAGACATCTTTTTAGGTGTTTTACTTTTTTGTTTTTATATAATCTTCAGGCAAGCAGGAGAGAGCAAGTGCCTTCTTTCATTTAATAATGCACACTGTACATTACTATGTCTCATCATACTACTTACTGGAATTCCTACTCTAAAGAGTAATATTTTTGAGAGCTTCTCCAAGACAAGAAAAATTACAGAAGATGACAAAACATCTGCAAACAACTGTTTCATGATTTCAATAAAACGTTGCCCAGAACTTGACAGATGGAATTTCCTCCCTGCTCTCTATGTATTTAGACCTGGCACGACTGGTCAGTGTAGCACAAGTATTACAAATTTGTAAATACATTGGTATTGACAAGTTATTTATTTCATGAAGAAGGCAGCAAGGAGTGAAGAGATACAAGTAACTGATACATTCAACTGTTTTTTTCACCTATTTTCAGGGTTGCCTCTATTGATTTGTCATTTTTGCAGCACATTATTCTGAGAAGAAGAGACTGTACTGGATCTATTTTTTAATAAAGTACACTTTCCTACATCCAAATTTAACTTCAAACTCAATCACAGTCAAAAATTAAAATTTTAAAACAAACTCTTTTGGTCCATTTTTGCATGTCACTGTAACTGCAATTCCCACCTTCTACCCTCTTCTTGGAGAATGAGGTCTAGGAAAAGTTTTGAAACATATTTAGGCTGTGGGGAAGAAGATTTAGTTTAAATATCAATAAAGTTCATTTTGAAGATATAATTCTGTATCAAGATATTCTCTTTGCATCTAGATTTTTAAATTTCTAAGATGGAAACCAAATGGCTGTGTATGGTTGGGGGGAAATAATCTTCCAAACAGAAAGAAAACTAGAGGATGGAGGTTTCTAAGGTTTTCCAAATTTTCATGGATTTTTGCATGCTACCCTTTCTGAGAGTTTTCAGTAAGCAGCCTGCGGGGAAAATGGAGTGGGTAAAAAAATCTTGCCTTCATTCCTAGCCATGCAAATAAATAAATACAACCTTTTATAAATAGTTCTATCTCCAGCCTTCCCTTAGGACAAATTCACAGTTAACATGATCTAATTTTTACTAATCAAGGGTTTAAACTGGTTATTCAAGACCAGTGGAGCAGCACTATTCTAGAATAAAAACATCCTGAAATAACCAAGTCCCTCAGTTTTCTCCTGTAGGATCACGGAGGTGTCAGCATCGCCATTAGAATTCCATATCTACTATTCCATGTATTGTGCAGCGTACATGGATTTTGTTGCCCTTTCTTTATGCAAGTGTACTTACACGAGAAGGAAAAGGTACAGACCAGCCTCATGCTCTCCTGTTTGTCACTGGAATTCTAATGGCTTTTAAATTTATCTCTGGCATCCTATCTTGTTTTCATTAAAAGAAGGACTTCTGAGCTGTTTAGTGTCACTGAACTGGTAAGCTATCATGCCTTATCCTAAAACAACAAATTTCCCAAAAGACATTTGGCTCATGTAGCTTCTACTGCTGCTAAAAGGCATAAAAATAGAATAGGGAGAACACAGCAAAAGTTTCAAGCAACATCCTAGGTTTATACAGTCTGCAGTTGGAAAAATCATGTTTTGACCAAACTTGGCAAGGTTGATTTTTTCCATTCATGGCCATACTTCACATTTAATTAGTTGTGGATGTTCAATATATTTTTATCCATTTATAAAAAGACTTTAAATAATAGAACATTTTAAGTTTTCAACAGGAATGCACAAGAACTTACTCCATTTACTGAAACACGGCATCTGAAAACAGTGACGTTCCAATCCCGAATACTTTCAACCTTGGTCTCCTCTCTCTGCTAGAATTCAATACTATTTTTAAATCCATATATACATAAAGTCACCACAATTTTGATAATAAACAGCTAAAGGTTAATCATCAACATGATATTAAGTACTTATGCCCAGCATTGAACAGACTCCTCCTTGTACTGCCAGCTTTCTAGGACCTAACAGACTTCTCTAGCTGCCAACAGCTATTAATTACAGTTAGTTGAGCAAAAAAAGAAGAATGCTTCCCAAATTAATGTATATGACCGCGGTATACTGCAAGCTATTTCTTGACTGAGACCACAAGAGCCATATTGGTTAAAATTTGAAGTGTATTCTGCCAACACTTCCTGTGAGGAAATGGCTACTTTACTTAAATGTCAGAGTTTCAAGAAAACATTCAAGATCTGAATTAAGTAAGGGTCGGGTTGTTGTAAAAACATGTTAGTTCTGGTGAATTCTTACTGTACAACTGAGCTGGCATGGAAAATACAGCCTGAAGATGTTCTGCTTTTTAGGGCTTAATAGACAGAAAGCAAAATATTGCTTATCCATAAGGCAGCTCAAACTAACATGAAGAAGATATAATTTCTGCATGTTAGAGGCTGCTATGCAGTCACATAAAGTCATCTTACTCTTTTTCTACCTTGTTAGCAGACACATTAACAAGAACACACTTTAGTCAGAATTGATTACTAGAAATTCATATGGCTGACCTGACCTGTTTCCAGAAAATAGTCTTCTCCCTACAGTGTGTATTTTAAATAATACTTATAATCCTATTAGAAAGAAAATGTTTTCTTTTTCTCTTGTTATGTACACATGTGTACATTAAGCAATCCCAGTTGTGCTGTCCCAGATACGTAACTTTTTCGCCAGGTAGGTAGTTTATTTTAGTTATGACACAAGACCTCAGCTAGTCCCGTAACAAAAGCCTGTACCCAGGACACTTCATTTTTTCATACCCAGGCTGTTTCATGCTTGCTGAAGCTACATTAGAAAAATATCCTATGTAAACAATGGAGAAAAGTTACTACATTCCCATCCTGCCTTTCAACTGTAATTCAATGCTCTTTTCAGTAATTATGTTCACTTACTTTATTGTCCTACCTTTGGTCACTGGATCATTATTTCTTGAACTAATGCTGCATTTGTGCTTCTCAACTTCATGCCAGAAGCCCCTCAAGTCCCACCACCCATCTTTACACCAGCAGAAGGTAGCACTGCCCCTGAACTGAGTATCCCATCTTTTCCTTGCTCATACCCCCATGGGGGAACAGGTTCTGATGCAGTTTCATATTGCAGCAGATAAAGAACTCAAACTCGCCTGGAAAAAAATAGTGATTGCACATAATACAGGTGAAATCCTCAAGTTTTAGACAGGGTTTTATATTCTAGGAATGAACAAGTCCCCTCCCCAGAACCAATCACAAACGATTCTGAGCCTTAGCAAGGAGGTTATTACATACCAGGTTAAGGTGAATCACTCAAGAGAAGACACTTATTTTCAGACGTCCTTGGATTTTTTTTTTATCTAGTCCACTTAAAAGAAGACTATGGAAATACCTGGAATGTGTTCTACATCTTGGCAGAACTGGGCAAAGGCACACCACCATCTTCTGGCCAAAACTGGATCCCTGTCTCACACAGCACAGTGGTGAAAAGCAGCTGCAGAGAAGATAGAACTGGGTGGAAGGTTATTTGTATATTCTACTGCCACTGGCCTGGGACGCTGCCCAGAGGTGCTGCTCCATCAGAGGAGACGAGCTGCAAGGAACAGAGACAGGACAGGCATCTCACACTGCACAGAAAGCTGGCACTCTCCAGCACAGCAATCACTGAACAGTGAGCAGTGGCCTTGCCTCTGATCAAGAAAACGGGGTGCAATGAAACCTAACTGCTCCACACATGGAACAGACTCAAGTATATTTTAGTCACTTTATTTGTATCTATATACATGACATTTTGATTCTCCAAGTAGTCAGGGCGGTTATTCTCAAATAGTTTAGTACATCAATTTTATAAAATACAGCTGAACCAAGGTAGAATAGAAATGCATACATTATAGTACATTAAGTGCTTTGAATAATGACTAGTCTGGCCATCAGCTAGTGAGCAATTCATTTGGTTTTGGTCATTCTCACGGAGGAGACTCCACAGGTAACTCCCCTGAGCCCAGCAGAACTGCTCTACCACCAAGAGTCCCTCATGCTTTTTGGGGACAGAATGTATCCCTGGGCCATTACAAGGCATTCTGCTGTCCACATGATGACTCGAAGTCATTGCTTCTGACTTGGACAAGATTCAGACATTTGTCTCAAGGCCTCAGATCAAAACAACAGAAGAGCCAGTGTAGCTCTGAAGAAATTCAGTCTTCATGTTTGCGACTGGCATTTACTTACACACACACACGCTAAACCTGTGTTATAAAGAAAGAAATAAGCTCTGACCAAAGGGTTCATCCGTAGGAAGTCTACAGGGACACAGACCTAACGTAGGCTCCCAAGCAGCTCTCAAAGATTTGTTCTGCATGAAGTACTGCTCTCCTTCTGAGAAAATTAAGCTTTGTAGTTATTGAAATGTCAGGACAACTCTTTATACTGAAAACAGAACATTTGAGGAGACCCATTCAACTGCTGGGATTTGAACTAGAGATGCTTACAGCTTTATGTCACAAGACACCAAAGATGACCCAACTCCAGCTGATACTGCAGCTACTGTGATACTCATGACCAGTAGTTTACTCTTTACTCCAGTCTAGTCAGGACTAGTCTATCAGCTGCATCCCGGCCAAACATTAGCTGTTGATGCCAGCTCAAGATCCCTCCTGGAAATCCCTCCAACTGCTGTAACTTCAGCCCAAGAATTCACACGTCTCTGGCTCTGTTCATAGGCTGCAAAGCGGTGGAAGACTCTCTCACTTCTACAGTGCTGAGGGCCTCGGGCTGTCACGTTCAGAGGAGTATTATCAACTGTCAGATGATCAAGCTGCTTTCAGCCATCTGCTCAGGACTCTGGCAGTCAAGCAGCACAGAGCAGCCACACATCCCAGGATAAGGGTTACTGGTGACAGACTGGGCTAGCACGTCACATTAGCCTAGTGCAGATGCCATGACACACACGCCCACACTCATGCTCCATCCACCAATCCACATACTGACAAAGGTGGAAGACAACATAATTAGCTGCTGTTGGGTCACCTTAGCTGTCCAGGGAAGTCAAGTTTTTTCCCTATAAACTTTAAGAAAGGAAGGAGGAGAACACATGTAAACTTCAGCTGAGACTGGAACATAGGCCACATGGCATATTCTTTCACATCAATGAACCACGACAGTAGGTAGAGGCCACAGAAGTGAGAGGAGCACTGAGCTGATGGACCAGTTGACCTCATTAGACAAGGCCACACACACAGCTAGGCATCTTGGGAGAACATTTCAACACAAGAGGCAAGATGTATCGCACAGGTGATCAGCTGTACCTCACGCACTGCGTTGGACTGAAGGGATTCTGGGTAGAGGAAGCAAGGAGTACTGTGTCATCTCTCCACAGCACACATCACTGCAGCCTTCAACACTGCACCCCAGAAACAATTACTACATTGTACTGAGGAAACTAGTACACTTTCTTTTCTGCTGCTTCAAGGCCAGCATGTTTGCTCATCCTCTAGCACAGTTTTGCAATAGGGTGGGGAAGACTCCTTCCAACACAAATGATTGTTGCCTCCTGGCAGCTCAGACAAGAGCTGCACTGGTTGGTTTTGGAGCGAACAGCTCAATTCTCACTGCTGACCTTTTCCTTTCTCAGTGTTGACCACTGTTGGTCACTCCTAAACAGCCACCACCATCTGCTGCAGAAGAAAATACTGAACGCAGGAGGAGTGAACAAAATGCACATTTCAATCCACAGTTACAGTGATGAGAACATTATCAGGCAACTGGTTAGAATGAGCAAGTGATCACTAAGAGCCATCCTGTCCCAGATTCCATGTTCATTTGATGTTCTTCCATCAGAGCCTGGAAGTCAAAGGACAGTATTCTTGCCTTTCAAACTCATTAAAACTCCTCTTATTTACTGGCATATATTATAATGAAACTAAAAAGTAAACTCATCACCTACAAAAATGAGTAAAAATTTAAAAAAACGGAAGGAAGTGCTTATTGTCATAACACAGAGACTCACAGATCTCTGCACATCTTATCCATCATACAAGATACTTGTTAGTTCAGGTTTTCCTTTTTACAGAAAACAACAACTACATTCATCTCAATGACAAAAATAATCATGTCATAAATGCAAGAAAAACATTCTCCCAGCAAAATTTCACCATGAGGTAAATGCATTGCTTGAAAGTAAAGGGGAACTGAAATGGATTTGAAGTGATCTGCCAGGAATGATGGTTGCATTAAGGAGAAAGTTGTCACTCTAAAGCAGTATGCTTCACTTTGTCTAGCAACTTACTGCCTTTACTAAGGAAAGGGTTCATCTGCTTCATAACTATAATTAATCAAGTCTTGTTAAATTAAAGCGTATATTAGTTACCTGTTTCCAGGAATTTGAGCGACATTCAGATCAAAGTACTGTTTAGGACTGAAGAGATATGTTTTGAGTTTTGCAGTATACTGATAACTGACAACCCATTTGTATGGGGTTCTGCTAAAATGAAGTTATGACAGATAAAACCAGAGCTGTACTGCAGTAACGTAACTTAAAAGATGGAGTCGTATGGCAGTACCGATGTGGAGCTGCCTTAAAAAAATACTGTTTACGGAACCCAGTAAAAATTACAACTATAGAGCAAGAACAAGTTATTAATGGATCCTAAACAGGTGAATTACAGACCACTGCAACAATAGTAGAACTCATGAATTAACTTCATTCTTCCCTCCCCCATCCACACTTGGGGGGTTTATTTCACATTTTCAGTACCAAGTATCCACTACAGAAACATGAGTTGCGCATATTCAACACCATTTCGGCAGTGCAAGACTTCCAGAGATCATGTACTTCTTCACCATCGGATCTGGATAGAATCTCAGTTCAGTACTTACAAGGAGTTAGCATCACCTTCCCTACTGACAGGAGGGGTGCCTCTTTTCAATGCTGTTCAGTGGTACCTTACAGCTTAGATCCTTACTGAGGCAGGTTTGCTTGTTATCCTCCCAGAGGGGATTAAAGTGCAAGCAGATTTCACACTTTGCAACATGATGCACACGGTCAGTGTAGACATGGAACTGCAATCCTCTTGCTTGCTGCTAGACAGACTGCTGGAATAGAGTGGCCTATAATGTCATTGTCCTCTTGTGCTTTCCCAATATGGGCTTTAGCTCAGCAATTCAGGCCCAGTCCTGTCCAATGGTCTGGCACCATCAGGAAATACTTGTCCATAGCTTCACAAAACCTGGTCCGGTACAGCTCTGGAGAGACCACAGTGGGCATCTTACCTAATGTGTAAGAGTCAAGAGCAGTTAGAAATGGGCTAAAGATACTGCAGCACAGACAGATGTCACATGAGATTACACCAGCAGACACCATAAACTTGAAGGCAACAAGACAGAACCTTATGAAGTTCAACAACAAACAGGCATAAGGTTTTGCTCCTGGGAAAACAAAATGCAGGAGCACGGCACAGGCTGGGATCTCCCTGGGCAGCAGCTCTGTGAAAGGGACCTGAGGATCCTGGTGGACAAGCAGCTCAGTGTGAGTGAACTGTGCTGCTGCTGCACAAAGAAAGCCAGCAGGAAGGACACTGGGCTGCATCAACAAGGGCAGAGAGAAAGAAGTCATCATCCCACTCAGCATCCCAGCATTATCTTTCACCTGAAGGTGCTACTTCCTGGTCATGCTTGGAATACTGAGTTCAGATTTGGTCCCTGATACACACAAAAAAAAAAATGTAAACAGGCTGAAGAGGGTCCAGAGAAGGGCCACAGAGATGATCCAAGGACTAGAAAGCCTGCCATATGAGGAAATGCTGAGAGAACTGGGTTTGCTCAGCCTTGGAAGAAAAGGCTGCTTAGAGGAGACCGTATCACCATGTTCCAATATTCAAAAAGAAGATGGAGACTCATTTTACAAGGAGCCACACAGAAAAGATGAGGAGTAACAGATACAAGTTATTCCTGGGCAGATTCCAATTAGACACAAGACTAAAATTTTTCACAATGAGAACAATCAGCCATTGGAACAGTCTCGCCAGTGAAGTGATGGATTCCCCAACAGTGCACAATTTTAAGATTCAGCTGCACAGGGTGCTGGGCCATCTTGTCTAGACTGTGCTTTTGCCAAGAAAGGTTGGATCAGATAATCCTTGAGGTCCCTTCCAACCTGGTATTCTACAATTCCTTCCTCTGTTCTGGACAACTTAATCTGTCACAAATTTGCATGGTGGGGAAGTTGTGACTTTATTAGCAGTGTTATAGAAAGCTTCCATGTAACAAGGTAACATGATCAAAATATTTGCTTTCATTCTGGACTTACCTTGTCCTCCCAAGATGCCAGTTGACTTTACCACCATTTCAAGCTTTTTGTCCCAGGTAAAAGTACGAATATAGTCTGTTACAATAAAAAAAAAAATCCACAGACAAATATGTTTTATTTGTTTTAATCCAACTAACACTGTTCTAAAATGTATCTATTTCCCCCAAAAAAGAGCAGGAAAGCAGTAGGCTTTTACGGTCAGAGCTTCAGTGTTTTCCCTAGCAGTTGCCTCACTTTCTGTAGTATTATGTTTGGGTAGGGTGAATACAGTATCTCAAAAGCCCAGCAGGACTACAGTCAAGTCTTCCTGTCCCTACAAGAACAGGCTGCCCAAGCACGTCTGTCTTTATCCATGCTAGAGTGCCAAGGGCTCATTTACAAGGGTCACTGCACTCACCCTCATCCCAGAAGCTGCACTAGAAGCACTGAGGCTCAGACACCTCTCCATTTAAACCAGTATTTCTCATCATTGCAGCCACCGACAGGTTTGATAACAGAACAGAAGTGATTGCCACTTCATGATAGAGAGGACTGGAAACATCACCAGTGACCCTGATTGGAAGAGGGGGCAGCAAGAAGACAACTTCTGAATTGTTTCCAAGCCCCTTCCGGAGAAAGCATGCTCAGTCAATACAAGCATATGAACATTTTGGTCTGCAAAGCTAAATCTGCAGTAAGATCAGTTTTTCATTACCGGGTATCACTATCTCCTAACATTTGACTACGACTGTAATTATACAATTTTGAACTTACTGTTTCTAGATTTACAAAAGGCTGCTGTAAGTATTCACATTTCATCTCACCTGTGCTTAACAGAAAACTCATCCAGACCTGACAATCTTAACACTTATCCATTTATCTGAATACTCATTGAAAACATTCCTTAGAGTGTTTTGGGACAGATATCAGCGAACAATTTGTTCACTAACAACTTAATGCCCCAAGGTCCCGAGTCTCACACAACAGAGCCTACAAATCAAGTTTTCAAAGCTTTTCACAGACCTAACTTACTTGTTTCCTGTATCACATTAGGACCTAAAACAGGTAGAGATACTGACCTCAGATTCAAACACAATCCAAGCTAAGAGTTTTTAGTTCCAGTCCAACACAAATTTAGCTTGAGTACTTTGTAAGTTCTCAAGGTATCATCTAGAGAACATTCCGATGGCCTGATGCAGCAGGCACGTTCGCTCTTCTTGAAGATATTTGCATTCACCAAGTTCCTTCAGATATTTGTGCTAAACACTGAAGGAACTGGTAGCTTTAAATGCCATATAAAATATACTCTTTAATCAGCTAAGACTTGACATAGGGCAACAAAAAGCCACACATATAGGAGAAGCACATGGTCAGTGTAGTCCCATCCTGTTTACTCCAATATTCAAGAGTCTACAAATCTAGAAAGTAATAACGACTTGCAACAGAACAGCTGTCTTTGTAGCTGGGACTTTAATTCTCAACTAGAAATGTTATTGAAATGGCTTTCAAGCTTTACCAGAATAAGAGTAATCCAGACCTCCTGTCTTGAGATCTCATCTGAAAGCATGTATGAGTTGGGTTTCATTTCCATAAATCAATTCCACATCCTGCAAAATTGCCTCATCTCTAAGTCTTTTATACTACAGAAGTTTGCCTGTCTAAAGATGAAGCTCTACTTTCCAGTCACAAGTCAGAAGACGCAGCAAGGTAATTACATCCAGGTCAGACTATATGATCATGAGAGATCTCATGATGTTTAACTTCTTTCTTCCAATCCTACCAATACTGTTTCTCCTTAGAGCCCCTCCATACAAGATTTAAAAGACTATGTAAACATGACTAAACCAAACTTTACAGACTAAACACATAAAAGCAGACAAATAACCTTCCCTGCTTCAACTGGAGTCAAAGTGTAGGTTAAACTACCTTTGAGGCCTCCTGCATATACTCATAGCAACGCAAATGCTAATCTGAGCCTATACAAGACCTCGAGAGAAGACTTCCTGCCTTTGCTTTGAATATCTGTAAGAGGGGAGGGTGGTATTCCACCAGGGAGAAGACAAGATTTCCCAACACACATCTCTCTGGTGGTGGCACAGTTCTAAGAGTAGTATGAACACCTAAACCAGAAGAAAACAGTTTCATCATCTGAGAGCAAGAAAATACAAAAGACAACCTACCAATGATCCCAACAACCAACTCATTGTTGGTATCATCACGACCCACCAGCAGGGAATAGTCGATGATGAGATGGCTGGCGAGGAACTGGGAATCACTGTGTATGGAGGCTTTGAGCACAGCTTTGCAATGGGAACGGATGTACAAAGGATTGTCCCGAACCATCTTCAGAAGGTTTTCATCCAGCAGGACTACATCACAAGTTTCCTTGCCTGTGTCTGTTTTAACATTTCTATTCCGGAGGGAGCCCTTCAGGTCAAATACCTGCAAATGGAGAACAGCACTACTTTGTTTCATTTTTTCTGGGTTAAAGACTTCAGTACCTAACATTTGAGAAGGCAGCACAGCCAGGCAACTCTTTCCTTCTCTTTAGAAGGAAGACAGTTAACAAAAAGTATTTTGCAGAGAATAGCATGTAAGCCTGGGTGGAAGCTCTGCCACCCCAATTCACAAGTTTTAGCCAAGTTATTTCATTAATATTTAGTCTAAATTAAGAAAAAAAGGGTGTCCCTACTTTTTATATTGTTTAGGTAAACTCAGTTTTCCAGCCGGTTTCTACTGAGTTAATTGCTGACAAAAGCAAAGCCACTGAAGAGGGACGTGGGTGGTGCATGAACCACCAGTTAACACAGGCAATGCAAGAGACAGACCCATAATGAGGGAAATGATCTCTGGAGTTCTCCAGTCCAAAGTCCTGCTTCAAGCAGGCCCTGTTAGAAAAGATTGTTCAAATTCTATCCAGTCAAGATTTCACTAACTTCCCTGCAACAGAGTCCACAGTCCGTTCAAGTTTCTGTTTTGTAATGCCTGAGCCCTCCTCATAATTTAAACAACAGACAAAAAAAAAGAAAACCCACAACATCCTTTACATCCATCCAGAATTCCCTTCATCCACTTCCTCCCACAAACATTCCCTGTTTGAGTTCAGGCACCAAGAGGTAATGTGGAAAGAATTGATACTATCTAGTTTTAGAAGTGATGTTTGTTTGAACTTCCTTTTCAGCTTCAAATCTCTATTCAAAGAGAATTTCCCCCAAGTCGTTTTTAAGATCTTCATTCTATGGCCTGATAAAGATTGCTTTTTCTTGACTTAGAGCAAGACTTAACTCAAAACCTTGTCCCACACCTGAAGTGGTTCCAAGAAAGAACAGTGGGTTGAAAAAATTATCAACTCCCCCCACTACAGAGTAACTCTGAGTGAGGCTCTCATTCTAAACGAATTAGTCTGTAATTCCAGTCAGTTCTCTGCAAGCTTTGTAAAAAGATTTTACATTTTCCTAATCAGGTTAGCAATGTTTTCTCTCAGACACCAGAGATACAGGGACAAACAAGACTTCTAAACACTGAACCCTGCACAACAGCTATCTGAACTAGCCAATACAGACACCGAGTTCCTGAGAATCACGTAACAAGGAAAGAGGCACAAACTGTTACCTCTGAGTAGCGCAAGACGTCAGCAGCACACGCAAGTTAAAAGTTACCTAGATGGCTACGAACGACCCTGCTCTTTCTCCCAGTCACAACTGCACTGCAAAGGAACAGAACACTTCGTTCTTACCTGAGCCATTTTCCTGCCATAGAAAAGGTTTTCCATGACAAGCAGATCCAGCTTCTTTTCAGTGTTGTTTTGAGAGTTCTTGTAACCAATTCGATAAACCCCAAGGATTTTAGCCAGTGCTGTGGGCTTCTAATGAAGACAAGACATGGGTTAAGATCTCTGTAGAGACAATCAGCAATCCCACAGAAGCACCACTGTTCTGTCTGACTGTGTATTACAGCTTAGAAGCCCAAACATAATTTCCACTTTACATCTTAAAAACATATTATTAGTGTAACTCATATCCTCCAACATTTTCTTTTATTTAAATTTAAAAAGCTAATAGAAACTTCTACTAGTCTGTAAAATACAGAACACTGCCTAAAACAAAAGGCACTATTTTTTAATACCTTCTGCTGAACTGCATTAGTGATATAAGTGAAGTAGTGTGGAGCAAAGTCAAGGAATGACTGGACTTCCAGACGAGGCATTTGCTTCAAGATGAATCTATCATCTGTTTTAACACCAGACAGAGGAAACAGGGTTACACACAATAAGTGATGTACTATTTCCAATTATTTTAGGACTGCCACATAGCTGAAATGGTTGGAAAAATTAAAGAACTACAATTCTCTTCAATCTTTACCTACAGAGCTCATCTCTAGATTCTTTTTACTTCACATATTCTGAATTTCAGCCTCCCTGGATTTCTACCTTGCAGTAAATCATGGACAAGAGACTGCCTACACTAGATCTACCTCAGCTATATGGGCTTCCTATACAGACAACAGAAACAGCCTACAGACCATTCTGTTCAATACTTGTTTTACGTAGAAGCCTAGAAACAGCCATAGTTTAAAAAAAAAATAGGTTAACTATAGCACATGAGATTATAAGAAACACTGTCTTTAATAACAAGTTTTCCTTGAATTAGACTCAAGTTTTTGTTTTCTGAAGCCTACCTAACAATACAACCCTTCTGTTCAACTGGCCTTCCTGGCTGCTATGCCTGAAAAACAGAACTACATTTTGTTCTCCTGCATGTACAAAGAGACAAATAATTTGATATTGAAGACCCCAGAATAATCCACTTAATCTTCCTTTCTGAGTGGCCATTTCACAATCAGCAAGCCTCTGGACAGAGTTTATCAGGGATTAAATGACACACTAACCACCGTCATCCACAAATAATACCCTGTAATTACAAGAGGGGAAGAAGCTGCATTTACCCTCAGTAACATAGAACGCAGCTCCGGATTTGCCACCCCGTGCCTGCCAGGGCATCGAGTGAGAGAGGGATCGGATGAAATCCTCTTCACTGCTCCCCAGGATCACTTCACGCATCTTGTGAAACTCCCCAGCATAATAAATCCGGCAGTAGAACTTGGCATTCGCATCCGAGAACTCTGCAAAACATGGTTTTGCTCAATAACAGCACGCAATACACATGGACTACCTGAGACAACACTGAGATTTTACTGATGTCTAGAGGAGTATTATTGTGCTAAACATCCCTCTCACGCTTATTGTAATTCAGAAGTTTCAACCAACAGGATTTAAATGGAAAATTTACAGGAAAGCAAACTCCCTCTAGATTAGCTCACAGCATATGTCATAGGGAAGTGTTAGGACAAAAGATCAATTAAAGAAAGTTTATGGAGTATTTTTGCAAAAGAGATTGATTGCAGTAAGTAAAAATGGCATTGCTTTTTTCTTGATTTGCTTTTCCTTCATGACAAATACAAAGAGAAAACAATTATTAACTTCAAGATTTCCACTACATGTGCATAAAGAAATGAGTTTGTCAGCTAGGACTAAGTTGTTATTTACAACTACTCACGGAGTTCCACATGGGGATTCACCACTTGTTTCTTCTGTCCATCTCCTCCATCTCCATCATCTGAAGGCATAAAGGGACCATTCTGTCAGGGCTGTTCACTATTATTACTGAGAAAGCCACATTAGGTACTACTTGTAAACTCACATTACAAGAAAAATATTTTCTTTTTTTTCCCAAGAAGACAGAGGGAACTATACACAGGGAATTAGAAATACAGCTATAATTGTATAATATAATACACATGCTAGAAGGGCGCTGCTGTTTATGTACTCAAGCCCAGTCTCTGTTTCTCTTCATTCATTTTCCATGAGCTGAAACAATGAGAAACAGCAAGTGAGAAAGAGAGACCGGGCTGCCTAGCTAGAGTCAACTCAATCCAAAGGCATTCAAGACCAGACTACTCCATGTCCCTATAGTTTGGGTTTGAAAGATCCTGTTTCCCTTATCACAAAGAAAAGCTATGTATTTAGGAAAAAAACATATTTGATGTTCAAATGATTCATTTTCAATGTGTGCTGAATAACCTCGGACTGTTGAAAAAGTACGAGCAGGAGTACATTCAGGGCCTTGCATGGATAAATGAGGTTTGGGAGAAGTAACAATCCAAGAGAGAAGATGAACACTACAGTCTTGTACCTTGAGCCTCTGCTCCTTGGTTTTCTGTCCCCTCTTTGCCCATCTGTCCAACCTGGTAGTAAGCACTGTCAGCACCACGCAAGGTCTCTTTCTTCTGGGAAGACAGGTCTGGGCTCTTCCCTCCCGTGCCACGGAAGAAAGACAACACACCAGATGGTTTCTTTGCTACAGTGAAAAGGAACAGAAAAGATGGTGTTGGCATCTCCACAGGCAGTTTAATAAAAGCATGACTCCTATCAACATTCCCCATTCATTGTTCTAAGTGGAGGAATGATGCCATTCAACTGTAACTCCTTTGCTATTCTTCAGCCAAGGTCCGTGAGGGTAGATGATCTAGTGTTCTGAGTAGCATCCTAGAGTGCAGAGACATTTGAAAACACAGACCAAGTAGGAGTGTCTTTAACACAGTAAGAACTTCATGTCCCCATTTCAAACTATTTTAACTGCATCTCTTTAAAGAAGGCAATGCCAAAAGAAGACATCATATCCCACTGAACAGGCTAGATTCAAGAACAACCCTAGGTCTGTGACATAATAACATTAAATCAGGGAATGACAGTTTGATCTCACAAGAATCAGAGAAAGCCACAGACTTCAAAAAACAAAAAAACGCTCACACTCCCATCCTTCTCACGTGTTACATTAAGTCAACGCTAAGACTAGTCACAATTTCAACTCAGAATGCTGCTTTTCCTTCCCCACAAGAACTAGAATCCAGGTTAAGCGGACTCAAGTCTGAGCTGAGATTAGCATCATGGATATGATTTTGGCGAAACAGTCTTACGCTGTTCTGGCTCTGCATTGCGCAGTGGACACATGTTAGCCTCAGGCAGGCGGACAGGGCTGCTGCTCTTGGGTTTGCTGTCTGACATGCTGAAAGGAGAAAGAACAAAGAAGTCATGAACTAACACATACTGCCACCCAAGACACTACTGCTGTGTGCCTGGACATTTATTTCTCCCCCCTGCCTAAACACTAAGGGAAGGCCACACCATTTAAAGGTGTAACAGTGTGGGACTCTCCAAAGCTGCCCTCCTCCACCTTCCTACAAAATACCTCTCATTCCATCCATGACCACAGCAAGGGTAAGCAGGCCCAGTATTCCAATCATGCCCAAGTCAAGGGATAGGTGATGGAGACAGCATGGTCCCTAACATGAAATGGAAACTCACATACTGAAGTATGTGTTGGTTACACAGACTGAGTCAGATTCCACTAGAAAGCAGAGATCTTAACAGGGGCTTATTTTGAGGGTTCTTCCCCATCCTAGTTTTGGCTTATTCACTACCATCACTGTGTCTTCACTCTATGTACTGTAGTTCCTGCATGTAACCTGTTTGGTTGTAGTCCTTCTTCAGAACTGTTCTTCAGAGATGCTTTTGACAACTCATCCAGGGCATTTCTGTACTCCTTGCAACTGATGGGGAAAGGAAAATAAAGTTAAAAAGAGAAGAAGAAAAGAAAGAAAAAAAACGCAAAATAATTAAGTGTTTTCTGGGAAACTCTGCAATACCAGCCCAAAGATTCAGTTCAGAGACAACCACAAGAAACAAAACAGCACAGTAGAAAAACGCCTGCTTCATTTTTTCTTATAATTAGAACTTAGTTTTCTTAGAACAGAAGCTGCTCTAGACAATATTGCAGGAAAAATATCCCCTTATTTTTCCACCTCTGACAATCTTAGAATGCACTTCTTCAAAATTCTCCTGCCTCATGACATGCAAATCCAAAGGTTTACTGAAGCAGCTGGTGTGAAGACCTGAGCAGTAGCAAGAGCTGCTATGACCAAAGGTAGGCAAGTGACAGACTGAAATATCAATACCAACAGCTGTTCCCTAACTCAGTTGCACTTCCTCCAGCTGGAGAGGCCGAGCAAACCCTAGTTGCACTTCTTTCTCTAGTAATAGCTCATTAAAAGAAACACCACACAACTAAGTCATTTTTGCATATCGGAGTTCCACTAAAAAAGTCCAAAACCCAGTTGCATTTTCAATATCTCAGCAGTAAAAGGAAAGAATCCCAGCTCTGGCAGAAACTCTAACACAGCTCAGTGTAGAAATTCTGTCATGCTTGTTGCCTATCATTAAAATTTAAACATTCCTCAAACACAAAAGCTGGAAAAGTATGAAGTATGTCAGATGAACAGCAAAATCACACCAGTACCTGAGAGCAAAGGCTATGATGGAGCTTGGTTCTTTCTCACAGACTGCAATAGGTACACGTTCATGCTCATACATTAGGTAGTGCTTATCTGGGTCACTAAATGAAAACAACATAGACTGTTAGGAGATCGTAAACATTTGTGGAAAGAAAAGAAGTTTTGGTCAAAACCCAGATCTCATCACTGCACTCCCAGGCACAAGCTGCAAGTCTCAGCATGGAACCAAAGCTTCCCAGATCAGCTTCTCCCAACAGACACACTCATAACTATGTGGTTAATTCTAAATGGTAGAGTGTTAGGGCAATCAGCATTTCAAGCAAGCTGCTCAGACCACAAGACCAGCTCCAAGTTAGAATAAGAGTCTATTTCTGTTTAGCAGCCACTGTTTCTAATGGCACCAAAACCTGCCTGAGTTTGGTTTGACCATCCAGCAGCACAGCCTGCAGAGTGAACTTAGGGGACAAACCTGGACTCTTTTGAACAAGCAGTTTAGCACAGAAAATTCCCCAAAGCCTCCTGGATTCTTGTATGATTTTCTTTCACTTATCTGTAGGGTCCAGTCATTTAGCTTTTACCTCATCAGCCCAAGGCCTCCATTCCTACGCTGGGGGTAGGATCCACAAGTTAAACTCAGGCTGCCAAACGTTAGGCTCGTGTCAAACGAGAAACACTACAAAGCACGCAGACCAAGTAGCTGAAAGACTTTCCAGCCTGCCCATCTTCACAGGAGAGGGAGACTTGAGGGCACATGCAGTAGCCATTGAACCTGACCTACACCCAGACAATGCCAATTTGAGTCCAACCCTTGGAAGAGGTCTGGAAGCAAAAACAAGACGCAGGCATGTAGCTTTAGTTAAGTCTTTGCTAAGGAAGGGCATTTCCACTCCCTCCCTGCAGCAATGAAGTTAGAAGGCACCTTTCTCCCCTCTTCCCCCACCCCTTCATCTCCCACAAGAGCCCAGAGGAGGCATGCCTGCTAGGAGGAGGGGAAACTGATACTGGATTTACACAAGGGCAGACCATTCATAAGAAAGGTGAGTAACCTACAATCACCTAGAAAGGACACAGAAAACTTCCCACCTGGACAAAGCTCCCTAGCTTATTCAGAGGCAAACTCAAGTAATGACTTAAATTATAAACTGAGCAAAGGAAGCACGCATGGCTCTGCCTGCGATCTGACAATGCTGCTAATTCTGTACATTATATATATTATGTAGTACTTACAAGGGAAAGGGAATGGGGTTATAGTTGTTTCCAGGCAAAAAGTTAGCCAAAATAGCTTTCATAGTAGACTTCTCCTTCACTTGGCTGTCTGTTGATCCCAGTGAGTGTCCATCAAACACATCTGGAAGAGACACATGTTAGGCCTGCATCACAATATCAAAGGTTAAGCTGTAAATTCAAAAAGATTACTACAGACCACAGAGTTACCACATTTGTCATCTCCTAAATGGATCTTGTGGACTTGGCACAGAAAAGCAAGAGAAAGAACTGAACTATACCTTCTGAGCTGCTTGTTGTGTCCTGTTCAGGGAGTGTGTTGGCACCAGTCATATGCTCCGATGCAACCTCTGGAGAGGTGGGCAACTGCAGATGGGTGGAGCCTGTGGAGCTCTGACTTGATAAAGTCGTCAGGAAACGATCCTCTAGGAGTACAAGGACAGTTAAGGACAGAAGAAATAATTTTACATGGCTGTCAGAAGTGATACTGTTTGCTCCCAGCCCAAGCATAACCAGGATCTACTTTCAGAAAGTCTTTACTCAGAAAGCAGGTAAGGCCACGCAGACCAAAGGACTGGGCCAGCTCATCAATGTAGCACGTAGCCTCCAGAAAATGCATACTCTTACAACTACTACCTTCAGCTCTCACAAACTCTCCATGCACCTCACAGGTAAGAGATCTCAGCACCCATAACCAGATCACAGAAGAGGCAAAAGGCATTTCCCAAATTCCACGTAGTTATTCAATTATTTAGAAAGCCTCTGAAAGTTTTTAAACTAAAGTTCAAAGGAAAATCCTTGTTGGCCAATTTACTAATCACTAGCAATTCAGCTTCATATTAGAAGCAGATGGCCAACTTCTACCTTACCATTAGAAAAAACAAATATGACATGATGGGGATTTGCTGTTTCTCTGATTTATCAAATTTGACAAAAGTTCCCATATTATTTCAGGAAAAGGGCTACAGCATGCTTCTACTGGCAGCTTATGAAAAATAAGTAACAGACCTTTCTCTCCATTTTGCAGTGCTGGAGAAGCATTGCGTGGGGAAGCATCCATGCTACTGATCTAGGCAGAATAACAAAACACCAATGTTGATGCCAAGCCCTTTACAGCTGCATTCCCTCCTGCGTGGAACGCTTACAAGAGCAGATGTACTACAACATAGCACTCACACCCACCTCTCAGCCTCTGCATGTCACTGTATCTGTCACCACAGGAAAAAGACAAGGCAACAGCAACTCAAGTTCACAAGATGCTTATGATGGATGTTATCTGTGTATGCTGCTTTAAACACTACACTCTCCCTCTCTAGGAACCTACTTCCTGCTAGATCAAGATTAAGTTTGTTTTAGCACCTAACAAATGCGTGTTAAGTGGAAAGGGCATATGTGCATGCAGCAGAGCAAATCCAGGGCCTCTAGGGGTTTTTAGTGCACCTTGCTATCGTAGAACTACTGGGAGTTGAGCCTCTTGGTATGATGCTGATATTATACTGCCTTGCAGCCCAGACATTTCCTCAGAGTTCCAGCTCCCCAAAAGGTGAAAGTTCAGCATGCTGGCACGTGGATCCTTGGACAGAGCTCTTGAGGCAGCAGTCCAAAATCATTTATCCATCCCTTCAGTCAATTCCCAGGGTATACATCACACAACAGGGATGATCCTGAAAACCTATTATCAGTCCTTCCCGTGTCATTTGCTCTACCTCTCAATATTATTTCACATATTTATTCTTTTTCACAAAGGATGCATCTGACGGGCAACAACCTAGGGGTGAAGGAGATGGCCCCGTTCCTATCTAGGCACACACTTGGTAACAGCTGCAGCTCTCTGCTGGCAGTGTTCACACGAACACTACACAAACATCACAGAAAATCATCAACTCCTATTCGTATTTAGTCTCTCTTTCTACAATATGGCTCTTAGTTCACATCTTTTAGGAAAAGATACATATACTAACATGCAATTTAAGCTTTTACAGCTGAAACTACAGGATGCAGCAAAATCAGTTTACTAATTATTAAAGAGAACTCAAGCCAGTCTTAAGACTATTGTGTTGCACCAGAAAAAAAAAATGTTTAAGAAGTTTATAGCCTGTTAGCCATACCTTGCTTTCTTCGCCTTGCCTCAGTCTCCCAGGGCTAGGTGGTACTGATGGACGTTTTCTCCCTTTCTCTTGTTGGAAGAGATCCTGCAATCTTAGACAAAAAATAATAATAAAACAAACAAACAAAAACAACCCACATAAAACCACCACCACCACAGAAAAATTAATCAAAAGATAGGTTACTGGTGTTATCTCTGAATGACACAAGTTATGAAGTTTCTCCATACCACAATACAGCCAAGCATGACTTCACAAGTCTTTACTGTAAACTCAGATTGCTGCTAACATGTGCCAAAGATGTATCAAATGGCCAAAGACAGCACATTTTCTTCACCTCTGAGATTATTTCACCCAATCAGCTGGTCCCATGCTCCCCTCTTCCCATCTCTTCTACCTTTATTCAAATGACAATTTCTCCTCCAGATACAAGTTGTGCTCTACAACACAATACTTTTATCATATGGCCTCAAATGATTTTCTGTTCCAGTCAATCAGCTGTGCGTTCTCAACCAGTAGAGCACATTCAGCACAAGCTCTATCAATAGAGCAACTGTGCTATAGTGAAAGAAACCACACCTGAACCTCTTCCCTCCCAGAACCAACACAGTATCAGTGTTGCTCATGATTCCAGCACGTGACCTCTTACCTATTATTCCAGGCTTGTAGCATCTCACAAAGTCCTTGCTTTTTAGCTATCAGAGACTCAAAAACAGATTGCAGCTGTTGGGGTGTGTCCAGTGATGATGAAAGCAGCCTTGCTTGGATTTTCTCAGTCCAGTTTCTAAACTCCCCTTCTTCCATCTGCCAAAAGAAAAGCTGTCAGTTTTGTCACCCACAATGACACAAGATCCGAGTAGCTCCTCCACACACTTAGCCTATGGTTTGCTGATGCAAAAATAGACTATTACCTCCTTTTGGGCAAAGAGATCTTCCATCTTCTCTTCCCTTGTTTTGCTGAAAGTATCTGTTTTCAGAGAAGCAAGGCGATCATCCACAGCAAGATACACTTGTGACACCCTATCAACAGCAATGCAAAGAGTTAAGCTGTGACTACTTGGAGCTTCTTCAACATTCTTGAATAAAAGTCTGAATGAGTTTAAGGTTAGCATTTAAGAACACAAAAGACAATATATGACAGCCTTCCTGCAAAGAAAGCTATCCAACTGTATTTATGAAGAAAGCTGGGAAAACTTCATTAGTAACAGGAGAAACCTAGAAGCTATACACACTGACACTTGTCTTCACAATTTATTCTTAGCAGTGGAAGTTGTCAGAGAGCAATACAAATGTCTCAAACGCATTACTAACACAGGGGAACTGTTGTGTCATCTGTGATTAGGAAGAATCTGGGTCTGCAAGCTATACCTCCACCAGCAGGGCTCAGAAATAATGAGTACCTCTATTTCAGCTCTAAACAAAGCTCCACAGGTTTTGAAGTCAGACGGTCACAGAGACATCCAGCCCTACAGGAATGCTGTGACCAGGCAGAACAGCAGTCTGGCTGGATTTAGTAGAGTTTTCATCAGTCCTGTCTTCCACCTTTTAGTTCCTACATTTAGAAAGTGTCTAGGCTCATGGTAGTTTACCTTAGACTACAAGGAGGTACAGTCTGCCGGCTGTTACCATATTCAATAGCTAACAAAGGCAATGGCTTTTATACACCAGAGAGTTACATTGCCACATGACCAATATAATGACAACAGTTCTGTTCAGACAAGAGACTTGAGCAAGGTCTTTGCAGTTTTTTGCGGCTGAAGACAGACTCAAAACTCAGATGTTCTATAAAGGAACATTAGGGTAAGAGTACAAAGTATAACCTGCAGTTTTCAGAGTTGGCCTTCTAGGACCACCTCCTCTGTTTCATTTTTAGCATTAGAGGGAGGAATTAAAAATACTTTAACTGTGCTTGAGAAGGCATTTCATAAGTTAACATTTCAGACACCTGCTGATGGTCAACGTTTTAGCAGCTTGGCAGCATTATTCAGAAACATGCTATTTGACTCCGACATCAGTGCAACATTGAGGGATAGAGAAGAAAAGAATCTTAGTTTCTACTGGCAATGTTTAACCTCAATTGCCACCAGACAAAGAGTTGAGAGATTAGTACAGACAGAGCAGGCAAAGGTAACAAAGATTTCAATACCACTGTCCCTTGGAAGTGTATATGCAAACATGTTTTAAACTATTACTTTTCTATCAAATAATGAATATTTAGCCAAATCTAATCATATTAGCAAAAACAGTTGCGTTCTGCTAACAAAAGTACAAAATACAAATAAGATTAGGAAGACCTTAAAAACAAAACTTACTTTTGTGAGAAATCCTTGAGATCCTGCAAAATAGTAACTTTTAATGGAGCCTGTCGTTTGATGTAGATCTTGGGGAGTGGGACACACACTTCCAGCAGCCTGATTGGAGAGTAGCTGAGAAGGCAATACAGCAACTTGTAACAAGACATGCACCACACAGTACTAGTTCTACACCACACTGAGGTTTGAGGCCCTTGTATGAAAAGTGGCACTGTCAATGTGTCCAGGGCTTTGGTTACTTTTAGCAGCAATAACACACTGTTCATGTATCTCCCATGCAAAAAGTAAAAGCACAAATCATACTGCAAAGCCAAAATTTTGAAAGCTTTTGGAATTAGATAGTGAAAAGCATTTCCCTTCTGTATCATGAACGGGAACCATCCGCTCTTAGACCACTGCCCACCACAGCTAGGACAGTGATGCCACCCCCAATGGCCTCTGCAAGCCAGCACACAATCCTGCACTTGTGGTTATGGTACAGTTATGCTATCCCATGCTGTACTCATAGTGAAGGACAGAACTGATGAATCCTTACTAGAGCCATATGCTTCATACAGTACCAGAGAGAGAAGGAAGTTTTTAGCAGTGGAACTCACCTGAAAGATGCCACCATCTGATTATAGGAAAAATACTGGTGATAGTCATGGTGAATGGAATGCCCACAAGGCTCTGCGTTGGCCCTTCGAGTGTACTGGTATCCATAGAACCTCAGCTCAAGGTATTTTGCAAAAGACATAGACCAAGAATCATTGGAAAGGGGAACAACTGGTGTCACCTGAAAAATTGAAAGGCAAGGGTCTCAATTTCATCCTTCAAACAAGATTTAGGACAGGATAATCCAGAGAGCAACCTAGTATTTCTAGTACCAGATACACCCATGACCTTGAAACATACTAAACAACAAAGATAGCGTTTAGGCAAAACTAAGGCCAACACATAGTTAAAATAAATCTGATAAACAACTGCTAGCTGATAATGACAGGTGCTAAGGTGGGAGAGTCCAAACATACCTTTGATGGAAGCTTATTTCTGGGATGCTATTTCTCTGTATAGAGTCAATTTCCAGCAACCCAGCCAGCAGCAGTGGCCATAACATACTTTTTCCTTGGTGATTCCTCAGCTACAAATGCATTGGTACTGCTTTGCAGTGTATTTCAACTTCAGAAGTGCTTGCAAGCTTAGAGCAGACACCGCTTTACACACACTTAACAGCCTCAAACACGTAAGTGTTTACATGAGCACGCAGAAATAAAAGGTTATGGAGCAGCTGTATACACAGCAGCACAGGGCTTGCTGTCAGCAAGCACGTCAACCTCCTCCAGGTATCTGTAAATCCAACACCCATGTTTAAGGCAGAGTAAGTAGGTGGACTGAGTCATCCATAAGGGTAATTCAGATGTTTTGCATTTCAGCCACTGCATGCAACTTTTTTCATTAAGTTTTATTCTCGCCTCTTTGAAGGCTCTTAATGTTTAGCTAGAGGTGAGTATCCAGTTAGCAATGTTTTCTTAGCTAAATTACAGAACAAGTTTCAGATAATACACAATCTTTCTATCTTGTGGGCTTTTTAAAGCAATTTAGTATTTCTCTAATGAAGATGTTACTTTCTAATGACTACTAAAGGAACTCCAGACATCACATTGACGCAATGCAGGCTGTTCAGGCCACAGCAGATCTAAGAATAGCAAGTGGCTTTAGCCAATTACTAACCCAGTAGGTCTTGGTGCCTGCCCTTCCCCATACATACGTTCTTTTGATGCTCATAATGATTCACGGCAAGAAAGGGACCATAATCTTCATCTCTAAGTGGGAAACTCCATTTTTTTTCTGCTTAGATCTATCCTCCCAGAGTCAGTTTTGACCCTTTCTAACAAGACTACCTCACACCAGATTTTTGACCCTCAACAGCTTCAGTGCTTCCAGAAGAATTTGTAGGTAACATGAGAACATCTACATCAGTAACAGGTTTTCTGCTAGTTTAACCATAGCTCCAGGGTTGAGCACTTTCTTAGAAATGCTGCCTTTCCTTACAAAGCCAGTCACAACAAGAATACTAAATTGGAATAGCAATGATTCTGAAGTCCACATCCTTACCTGTTTGCACAGTCTGCACCAGGAGTAAGTAAGGATGGTGTGCTGGTACCCAGGGACAGGGGAGTCCAGCTCCTTTAACACAATCTGCACACAGCCTTGCCCATGAACAAAGCGACGAATGTGGTGCACCATTGGTGTTTCACAGAACATGCTGGGGCATTGGTAGGAAGGCCTTACACAGAGAAACAGTAACATTTATGAATGATCACATACTAGCCATTGCTGAAGAACTCATTCAACAGATCTAACTGGCCTTTTAGTATCATGGTACTACTTATCTTCACTGTAAAAAAGTTCTCTAAGCCTGTAGTGAGGGCTGTTTCTGCAGAGTGCTTTAGAAGTAGCATGTAGCAAAGTTCCATTGCCAGCAACAGCTGTATAGGTCCCAAAAGCAGTGACTGGATACTGGTTGCTATCACCTTTTTACAATGAATCACCTTCTACCAACATATTCCGTATAATCCACAAAATAAGGATCAAAGCACCTGTGGAAGTGCTTGGCACCAAATTAGAAGACCGCTTTGGCAGTGTACCCAAGCAAATTCTACCAAGGACAAAAATGTAACAGAGAGCCTTCAAAATGGCAATGTTTCAGCTCCTGAAGGAACAGGTAAGCAACACAGTGCCACAGAATGTATTTGAACAGTAAAACCCATGACCTTTCTTTGGATGGGTTTTTTTTCAAATGAGGGAAGAAAGACCAATACCAGAAAAATAAAAGCTGAATGGTTTAGGTACCAAAGTCAGATGAGACAGTCTTCAAAACCAGAAAAAGCCTGAAAAAGCTCAGATCCTCCTTGCTCATGTGAAAAAATAAAGAATTTTAATTACTGAAACTACGGAAATTGAGAAGCATTCACTTTAGCACACACTACTACACACTATGAGCAGAGGGATGCAAGAATTTAAAAGTGGGCAGCTAAGCTCCTCCTCACTGATCACCACAAGGAGAAATACTTGTTCCTCCAGAAGGCTGAACATCTAGAGCATTTTGCTACTGCAAGTGGCCAATGGAGAGAACAAAGTAAGCTTGTCTTTTGAGCAGGTTACCTATCCAGCTTCACAGCCCGCTGAGACTCTGTATGGGGGTGTGGCAGCACCATTTATCACAGAAACGTAACAACTTATACCTCTGTGAGGTGAAATAAATGACACAGTACTTTGCCAGGGCTAAACATGTTCTCGACCGTTTACATTGGCCACCTTGCACGTATGACAAAGCCTTGCTCTGAAACACTAAATGAGTAGTGTTACCCAACACTTGTATGAACATTCAAATAGGAACCTCAGAAAACTGTGACCAGTACAGTTGCTTGTCTTAAAAAACAGATCATTGGAATACATGTTCAGACTCTTAACAAGGCCTTTAAGCCCTAACTGCTACAAAAAATGCTAAGTGAATACATTTGTCTTTATGAATTTACAAACCTTGTTTCATAATCTGTTTCACTTCCTCATGAGAGGAAGTAAGAAGGACACGGCCAAAATAGGAAAGCAATGGATGTATTTGCTTGTAACAAGTGAGCATGAGTGAATTAGAGTAAGTTCCTCGTTACCTGAAACAGTAGCGCTCCAGAAAAATCCCTAGAGTTAGGTCATTTTTCCCATAGAACTCCATGGTCACAATCCTAAAGCAGAGAAAGAAAAGCTTTAGAGACTGGATGCCATCACCGTTGGCTGTGCAATGGCGTTTAGGTGCACAGATCGATATCCACTGCTGGCTTGTTTACAGCCCTGTACACCTTCAAAGATTTTTTTTCCTCTTGACTACCCTTCCTGGATCCCTGCTGTCAGGTTTGCTAATAATCAGATCAAAGTCCTACTAGAACAACTTTTAACTTGACCTTTAAAAGTCCAGTACAATTCAACTGCGCTTCTGAAGATTATGTTCGAAAATATCTAGCCACAGAAGTCTAAACAGCTTTAAGCTTCAAACACTAATGTTTAAATAGCTACAAAAAGGGTATATTCAGAACATGAAAAAAGCTTCAAGAAATCCTTATTCTTCTAGAATATTTAATAGCAACATTTGTTTCCCCAGAACCTGAGGTGATCAAGCCATTTAAATTGTGTGTCAGTTTAAGTGTCACAATTCAGATATCCCTAACATCACTAATTCACATCCTCTCATTGTTGCTAGTTAGTGACCATACCACCATCTTCTTTGGTTCATTTCTAAGCTTTTACAGGAACTTTAGACCTTTCCCTGTAAGAGGGTCATCTCTTTATTTCCACCTAAGTTAAATGATTAAGATCACCTAAGCTAAAAATTAAACACCAGGACCTACCTTGTTTAGTAGAGATAAAAATGTGTCATAAGTTGCACACAATTAGCAACTTACAGCCCCCTAAGCTGGAAATAAAGCTCTTAATACTGATGACCATAGTATGAAAAAGACTGCAATATATTCCAATGCCACTCTCGGATAATACAATCTACAAGTATTCCAAGATTCTCACAAGGCTCATTTTTGGGCTTGGACATTGTCCTGTGTTCATTTATACTAACTCTTCCCCACAAGACTGCATGCAGCGCTCCCCACACAGACATCACTCTGCAGTGAAAGACCAACTAAAGCATTTGGTTTCAGGCTGGCTTTCTCATTCATGCCTTGGGTATTACAGAGGCTGTGCAATACTGCTGCGGATTCACCTGACCACGCAAGACAAAAGTCTTTTGGCAGAAGTTTCTGTTACAGGATAGGCACAGCCTACCAAGGAGTCCTAAAAGAAATACTGCTATGAGGCAGGCACTGACTCTGACTTTGGGAAGGAAAGGATGGCAACTACCCAAGCTGTAGAGGAGTAGTTTTCATACCAGGGGCTAACACAGGCACTTGGAGCATTGCTGGACTGAGCTGAAGAGCTGCTGAAGAGAACACAGAGCCTCTGATGGTTTACCGGACTCAGGCAATCCACCTAGTAGAAAGAAAACAACTCATTCACAGGTTACAGACACCTCCATTCACACACAACTTCTGTTGACAAAATTCTATTCTAGTAATTTTATTCAAAGACAAATCTCTGCTTTCTCCTTCTGTACAGATTAACTTGGCATTATCTCCCAGCCTCAGGCAAACTTGTGCCATGTATAATTGCTAACTGTCATTTTTAGAACAACATCACTCATATGCATAACAAAACCAATGAACACACATGTGTTTCTGTGGAAATAAAGCCAAGAGGAACAGAAAACGACAAAAGCCCCATGACAAACATCCAGAGTCTCTCCATCACTGTATGGTTTAGGACATCTTGGATTCAAAACTTTGCCAATATATTATACCTCAATTACTCATTCAGGCTATAGAAAGATTTCCACCTTTCTATTCTCCGGGAAGAGATGTACCAGGCTGCTGCTGGAATGGAGCTGTTTTCCCTTCCACACCCTACAAAACTATGACATTACCAAATACTTTTCTTTGATCACTGAATAAATTTAAAACAGCATCAACCAGTCTGATCCAGAGGAAGGGCTACTTTTACAGTTTGTAAGATTATGGCCTACAAAGCTACAGAGATCTATATTTAAGTACCAATTAAAAAGTGACTTCTGCTCATGAACACAGGGGCTGATTGGCTCGGGGATCAAAATGTTTGGCTATTTCAACAGATCAGTTCTGCTACTCTTGTTTATAAACCTTTTTGTCTAAACAACTCACAATTCAAGAAAGTCCCAAGATCCTTTTCCTTAGATACAAGTTAGTTACTTTCATGGCAGTTTACCAAAACTTTAAATATCTTTATTACAAGCACATACTCCCTTGCTTTGAAATTTCAAAGGTTTCTTCCCCTCCGCTATGTGATTCTCGCTTTTCTTCAGATCACCCAAACTTTTACAATCAATCAAGAACTTTAATGTAACTACAGCCTACTGCTGTTTCCATGACGTTAAGCCCTCTGAAAATGAAAGTACATTTCTACAAATAACCAAATATAAGGAGCCAGAAAGCTCTGTTTAAGAAACTACTTAAGTTTGCTCCCTTTTCATGGACTCATTTTCAGAAATCAGTTAGGTACAGCCCAGTCAAACAGGCAAAACTGATTCTCGGCTTTGTACATTTCTCAGAGAAATTTTGCAGTCTCTTGTTCTGAATGATTGCAGAGCACTGCAATCTAAAGTGCAGTTATGACCCAGTCAAAAAACAAATCAAAACAAAAAAAACATAATTAAACAGAAAGAAACAGACAAAAAACCACCCCCTCTGGTTTAATATGAGACCCTATGCCTTCTGTATACCATGAGAGACTGATGTAACTTGAGTTTTGAGCAGCACAACTCAATCTTACCTTACGAGACCATGAGGATTCACTCTGAGCCAGTCCCTTCTCCTCCTCTTCAGTTCTGCTCCCAGTTTTTCCAGTAGGGACACTAGACACATCCTTATTTTGGGCAAAAGGATCTGTGCTTTTCTGTAGTATCCTCCCTCCTCTGGCCCGATAGTCAGCCAGCATTCTGGCTAAGCTCTGGCTATCACGTAGATGTTCTGCTATTCTAGTATTAACCAGCTCATGAGAAGGTAAGATTTGGATAGCCTTGGCTTGGATACTCCCATTCCTCCCTTGTAGTCCAGAGAGATCTCGCAACAATTGCCTCTTTCTTCTGCTCTCCAACTCCCTATACTCCTTATTGAGGAGAGGAGACCAATAAACTTGCTCGGGAAAATATTCCCGGGCAGGGCATCTCATGCCTTTTTCAGTCAAAAGAAATGGTTCACGGAACATCAGTACTGGTGAAATACAGAGAATGACATCTTTCAACTCCTGCTTAAATGCTGCAGAGTAAGCTTTGAGACGATCCTCAGACGAAGTTACCTCTTCCGTGACATATAAACCAGTATCATCCTGAAGAGGGTCTCTGAAGACCCTCATCTGACTCTTGGATTCCTGCAAATCATCTGCCTGTTGAAGAGGCTCTAGTGCCTGGTTATCCAGAATGGCCAAGGGCTGGTCCATGCCATGGAGGGGCAGTGGGGATGTTTCAGGTATTGCATGAGGTACAGAGCTGAACACTGCAAACGGCAACTCCACTTTGTGGTGCTCTGGCTGCTTGGAGGACACCGTTTCCAACTGACTGTTCTCTTGGTCACCTCTGTCAAATACACCTCTTGGTTCAGGCAAACTGACCTCATCAGAGGACACTGATTCAGAGATTACAGGCAGCTTTTCAGAGGATAGTTCAATGTCTTTGACTGCTGTGCTGAAGTCCTCACCACTGAAGATGTTCTGTTGTTCATTTTCATCTCCTGGCTCCTCAATAAGGGAGTGAAAGGAACTGTTTTTGGTAAGCGTAGGGGGCATGGCAAACTCATCCATAAGAAATGAGATTTCCAGCTGGGAATGATAAGCCACACAGACCATGAAGATCAGGATCTCCTTCACACGAGCCAGCTCATATTCTGCAGCACCACACAACTTGATAGTGCAACCCAGGTGCTGGGGACACCCTTCAAAGAACATCAGGGGTTTTGTCTGATCTAGAAGAAAAATAAAACATAGGAGTTAAGATGACAACTACAGTTACCTAAAAGCAGGTTAACTCACACACTCAAGAGACTGTAACAGAGACTAAGAGCAAGTAACACTGGTAGCTGCAGAAACTCACATTACTGTACTGAAATACCTTATTTTTGCAAGGAAAAAAAAAGCATTGGCTATAAATCTTTTCCAGTTTTGTAAAAAAAGCCATCATAAAGTCAAAGTGAAAGCCACATGGAACACCCTGACCTAAGCAGAGTATTCTAAGATCACTGTAGGCTCTGCACCAGTGGGCAAACGAACCACTACCCCCCTGGCATATTTCCTCATTCTTACACATCAAAAGCCTGTGACATTCTGAGGGCAATTTAAAGGCTGGAAGAGGCAATGAGCAAGTGGAAAGGGAAGTGTTCAAGGACAGATTTGATGGAACTCGGGGCAACTCGGTCTAGCGGAAGGTCTAGTTCCTGCCATGGCAGAGAGGTTAGAACTAAATGATTTTTAAGGTCCCTTCCAACCCAAACCTTTCTATGATTCTATGAAGAGATGCAAAGACTGCATCTCCATAAAGATCTGCATCCACAGCAATTACGTGTGCCAGCACCACTGCTAACCTGTCAAGCAGCATTTCTTCCTTCCTTTGTAGACTCCCACTGCCTAGGAGAGTTACAGAGAAAAAGGAACCTTTCTTACAGGTGCACAATAACTGCACATGGGGAAGTGTGCACAAATGCAACAAGGCAAATTTTGATTGGATTTGTTAAGGTTGGACCAGATAATCTTTTGAAGTCCCTTTCAACACAGGCTGTTCTATGATTCTCTGTTTCAATGCAGAAAAATTCTTTACAGTGAGAATGGTGCCCAGACAGGCTATGAAATCTCCGCTCTGCAANAATTCTTTACAGTGAGAATGGTGCCCAGACAGGCTATGAAATCTCCGCTCTGCAATATTTTCAAGAGCTGGCTGACAAAACCTCAAGAAATGTGATGCTGCATTGAAATTAATCCTTCCTGCTTTGAACAGGAAGCTGACCTAGACAAACTACAGTATGTGGGAAGAGAAACAACAGTTTGGAAGAAAGAAATCAGTCTAATTAAAATCCATAGTGTGTCTCATCTTAGTAAGATCATGCTTTTCTCTACATAGACAGTTCACTGTAGTTCCAAGAAGTAACAGAAATAAAATGAGTAGGATGATACACGATCACACAAGGAAGCCAACAGTTCAGATGTATTTAAAAGGAGCAAAGCATTCATCCTTTCACACACATAGGCTAAGGCACATCAAGTTTTACTCACCATTGGGCAACTGAAAAACTTGCATATAAAATTTATGACAGGTTCCCAGTTGTGGTTTGGTCAACAGTTGATCCATTGACATCACTAAGTCTCCCTGGGTCATTCGACTTACCCGGTCTAACACTTGCTGTAAAAATGGAAAGAACAGTAAGAATCTACAATGCAAAGAGGACAAGGGCATCCCTATCTTGCTCTTAACAAATCAAAAAACACCATTGTGATCTAGGAAACCTCTCACTGAGATGCAAACTCTCAGTTAAACCCAGTCCCGCAAACCCACATCCACAACTTACAAGAATCTTAGAAACACAGTTGGGTAAATATTTCTGGTGAGATTGTACCCTGCCTAGAACTTCTCACTTGACTAGACCCAGATAGCTCGAGGAGGTGCAGTGCAGTCAGCTGCATAATGCTGGCTCTGCCAGGAGCTCAGCCAACTCCCACAGCTAATGTCTGCATAGCTGTCTGTACCCTGCCTGACAGGGATGGAGGCTCTCTGGCAATCAATGGAGGACCCACGCATGATTTGCTACAAATGGGTGCCAAAGTCAACTAGAGCTAAACCAGGGTACAAGCAACCGTCAAACAAGGACACAGCACAGGAGCTGTGAAGAGCTGAGGAAAAAGCTACTCTCCAGATTTGGCTGTCTTACCCTCTNCTAGAAGAAAAATAAAACATAGGAGTTAAGATGACAACTACAGTTACCTAAAAGCAGGTTAACTCACACACTCAAGAGACTGTAACAGAGACTAAGAGCAAGTAACACTGGTAGCTGCAGAAACTCACATTACTGTACTGAAATACCTTATTTTTGCAAGGAAAAAAAAAGCATTGGCTATAAATCTTTTCCAGTTTTGTAAAAAAAGCCATCATAAAGTCAAAGTGAAAGCCACATGGAACACCCTGACCTAAGCAGAGTATTCTAAGATCACTGTAGGCTCTGCACCAGTGGGCAAACGAACCACTACCCCCCTGGCATATTTCCTCATTCTTACACATCAAAAGCCTGTGACATTCTGAGGGCAATTTAAAGGCTGGAAGAGGCAATGAGCAAGTGGAAAGGGAAGTGTTCAAGGACAGATTTGATGGAACTCGGGGCAACTCGGTCTAGCGGAAGGTCTAGTTCCTGCCATGGCAGAGAGGTTAGAACTAAATGATTTTTAAGGTCCCTTCCAACCCAAACCTTTCTATGATTCTATGAAGAGATGCAAAGACTGCATCTCCATAAAGATCTGCATCCACAGCAATTACGTGTGCCAGCACCACTGCTAACCTGTCAAGCAGCATTTCTTCCTTCCTTTGTAGACTCCCACTGCCTAGGAGAGTTACAGAGAAAAAGGAACCTTTCTTACAGGTGCACAATAACTGCACATGGGGAAGTGTGCACAAATGCAACAAGGCAAATTTTGATTGGATTTGTTAAGGTTGGACCAGATAATCTTTTGAAGTCCCTTTCAACACAGGCTGTTCTATGATTCTCTGTTTCAATGCAGAAAAATTCTTTACAGTGAGAATGGTGCCCAGACAGGCTATGAAATCTCCGCTCTGCAATATTTTCAAGAGCTGGCTGACAAAACCTCAAGAAATGTGATGCTGCATTGAAATTAATCCTTCCTGCTTTGAACAGGAAGCTGACCTAGACAAACTACAGTATGTGGGAAGAGAAACAACAGTTTGGAAGAAAGAAATCAGTCTAATTAAAATCCATAGTGTGTCTCATCTTAGTAAGATCATGCTTTTCTCTACATAGACAGTTCACTGTAGTTCCAAGAAGTAACAGAAATAAAATGAGTAGGATGATACACGATCACACAAGGAAGCCAACAGTTCAGATGTATTTAAAAGGAGCAAAGCATTCATCCTTTCACACACATAGGCTAAGGCACATCAAGTTTTACTCACCATTGGGCAACTGAAAAACTTGCATATAAAATTTATGACAGGTTCCCAGTTGTGGTTTGGTCAACAGTTGATCCATTGACATCACTAAGTCTCCCTGGGTCATTCGACTTACCCGGTCTAACACTTGCTGTAAAAATGGAAAGAACAGTAAGAATCTACAATGCAAAGAGGACAAGGGCATCCCTATCTTGCTCTTAACAAATCAAAAAACACCATTGTGATCTAGGAAACCTCTCACTGAGATGCAAACTCTCAGTTAAACCCAGTCCCGCAAACCCACATCCACAACTTACAAGAATCTTAGAAACACAGTTGGGTAAATATTTCTGGTGAGATTGTACCCTGCCTAGAACTTCTCACTTGACTAGACCCAGATAGCTCGAGGAGGTGCAGTGCAGTCAGCTGCATAATGCTGGCTCTGCCAGGAGCTCAGCCAACTCCCACAGCTAATGTCTGCATAGCTGTCTGTACCCTGCCTGACAGGGATGGAGGCTCTCTGGCAATCAATGGAGGACCCACGCATGATTTGCTACAAATGGGTGCCAAAGTCAACTAGAGCTAAACCAGGGTACAAGCAACCGTCAAACAAGGACACAGCACAGGAGCTGTGAAGAGCTGAGGAAAAAGCTACTCTCCAGATTTGGCTGTCTTACCCTCTAGGAAGAGAAGCACTGTTTAAAAAGAGCCCACATTTGGTTAGAGAAGAAAATAAGACAAGTCTTGGCTTTCTCCAGGGAGTTTGCTACAAGGAGACATTAGAAATCTCCCACAAGGCCAAGTCTAACTCTGATCAGAAATGCTCACCGGCTTGACATTGATGACCAGAGTGATACCATGCTCTAAGAGCATGTCCTGGGCAATTCTGGACACAGTCTTCTCAACAAGGACCAAATTAGGCTGGACATCAACTATCCGCTGTACGTAGTTCTTCAAGAACTCCCTTTCCTGCAGACAGGAACAAAGTACAGCAGTGAACTACTGCAAACCCATCTGGAAAATAAATCCACCTTAATACTTAATATTACTTTTGACTTCATTTACATATTGTCCTTTCCTATAAAACAGGGAAAACAGCTATCCAGAAAACACCATCCGTAGCCGATTGTGAACATTTTCCCACCCCCAGAGCACAACGCTCAGTTTATCAATGATTTTTTATAAGCATTAATTTCACATAAGAATACAGTCCAATGGCAGTGTGAAATAATGAACTTGCAGCAGAATCCAAACATACATACAGAGGATGCACCTTACATCCTCACAGGTAAAAAAGCTTTATGTTCAAAAGCTGCTAGAATCAGAGCATCATAAACCAAAGCTGTTTGCAGCATTAGGTTCTCCACCTTCAGATACACGCCAATAAGTGCTGAAAGTCAGACATACTTATATTCAGGAAGAGCATGACAGTGCTCTATGCCTCTAAGACTGTACACACATCCCCAGTCCCTAAATCTCTACTTGAGAACAGTGCTCCTGGAATCCCATCCCAAATGCTACACACTACAAAACAGCTCTTCTATCCAGGGCCATCTTCCTCTCACTGCCCCCACACACACATTTGTATTACCATGCACAGAAAGAGAAAGCAGGCTGCAACTCATTAGAACGAAAGGTCTACACTGCTAGAGGGAGGATAGAGCTTCTCAAGCCAGATATTCTCAATTGTGTCATTGCAGCTCACATCAGTCAGGTTTTAAAAGTTCTCTGCACCATAAAAGTACCACAAAAGTAGTTTTTCAAGCCTGACAAAAAATAACCTGGGTGTGACCTAACCCTCACCTACACTAACTTTTCAAATATTTTTTCACACACCTAAACCTTATCTAGCTCTAATACTGTGTAAGGAACATACAGTTCAAACGGCCTTAATAAAAACAGAAGTTTTATAAAATGCTGCATTGTGAGAATCAAAAGCTCACACACGTGTTCTCAGGAGATGTAACATGAGGACAAAAACCCTCAGTGCAAGGCTACAAGTCTGTACTGTATTTACTGCAGCAGCTCTCTTAGCTAGCTTACTAGAAGAGGAAAGTTCTCTCTCCTCTATGCAATCTCACTCATTCAACTCCACCTTACACACTGAAAAAAAAAATGCACTGATCATGATTTTGTTGGGATTATTGTAATCAAGAACAAAAGCATACTCTTACCTGAAGTACTATAGGCTCTATGCAGGTAAACTTTGTTTCTTCTCGATAGAGGTACTCAATTGAGCATTTTAGCAGAAGAATTCTGGGATTTTTTAAGCAAGAGTTCATCTAAAAAAGATGCAAAAATAGTTAAAACAAAAATACAAATACCTGGAGAGGAAAAAGTACACAAGAAGAGACAGACTTCCCATGATTGGTCCCTGCTGCCCCCAGCTCCCTTTAAATTGTCTCAGCTATCCCCCCCCTGCAGACCCAACTACACATTCTTCCTTCTTCTGAAGTTGTTATGCCCAGTTGACAGAATTTCACAGGTACTGTCCATAAGCAGGCAATGCTAGAGAGGATTTCCAGTCACTGCTAAGAGCCTCAAAGTCTTGATACACTTGATTCATGCAATTCACTTCCATCTTGCCCTCCTGCCTTAAAGACTCATTTTACTATACTGTGCTAAGTCAGAACCACAAATGCTGTTTTCTGGCTAAAAGTTGAGGTAATTATTAGATGCCTCATGTGGTGGTAGGGGTGAAAAGGATGTTTTTCTATACATGCATGAGGAGAGTTTCTCCCTCAAAATATCTGGGCTAGAAAACAAAACAGCTTGGAAAAGAAATTCTTTAAAAGCCATTCTTGTTTGGGCGCTCAAAGCAGAGAAGGCTCACAAACCTCCTAGGTGGTGAGAGAAGCTTCCTGACACAAAAAGCAAGTCAGAACACCCTTGTTTCCACAGCATGCATTACAGGAAGATTAGTCAAGCTGCATTACCTTTTTGTGCGCAACATTCTTAGTGCAAACAAATCCATTCACTACCATGGAGTCAAATTTCTTTCCACCAGGGATCTAACAAAGCAAAGAACATTTTTAGATCTGTCATACACTCCAACATCTTGCAGTGCAGCAAAGCTAATACATAGAATACCTATTGTAGGTGATGTAGAAGCTTCAGCTACACCCTCAATTATCAGGTGAAAGATCAGATACAGTCATGCTGGACACATAGTCTTTCCCTTTAAAGCCTGGCAAACTAAGGACAACATGAAAACAAGTACTGAGTTCTAGAATTTCTACACCCCTTCCAAGAGATGATTATTTGTTAAACCAGTATACTCCAGCACATGACAAGGGAACTTAATTTTGACAGGCCATGAGGAGCATATACCTTTGCACATGCCATTTCTATTAAAAACGAATTGTAAGGAAAAGAAGGAAAAACAATAAAATAAAGAAAGAAAACAAAAAAACCCTTTACCTATGAATTGAACACAAACAGCTGACTGGTGTGCCTGCAGCCACAGGCAATCCCAGGCATAATAAACAACATGAAACAGGTTTCTAAATAATATGTTTCAGAGAATATTCATACCACCAGCACGTGAAAATAGCAGACAGCTATGAAAAGCTTTCACCTCTGAACAACTGCTCTTTGAACTGGAGTTTCAGGAGAAGCAGGAACAAGTGATGCTGCCCAAAGAGATGCCACAGAACTACCACCAGAATCATAAGGTTCTCCTCAAATCTCATGGCTTTCAAACAAGAGTACTGCTGAGGTGAATTTGGCCAAGTCCTCAGTCACACTAGCTCCTCAGATGTTATTTGCACATCAGACTCTCAGAAAAAGTTTGCATGCCAGAACTCCAGACTTGCAGTTCAACAATGTCAATACTGGGCCATCTGGCAGAACTGGATACACCTTTCCATAACAATTAAGTTTTCCTCTTGAACAAAGTCATTGTACTTGGCATGGGAGGAGCTGAATCCTCCATAATGGATAGGTACAGGGCAACAGATCGCTGCAACATGTCCTGCAAGCTACTTATCCAGCATTTGGTACATCTCCAATTCAAGCACAAAACAAGCAGAAACCAAAAAATGAACCAAGTCATTACAGAGGTGTGACTCTTTGCTACCTTCTGCAGCCTACAGCCTGAAAGAAAAGGTCAGCCTCAGGGCATTGAAGCACTTTTCACAGCACGCCAAGTTCCCTCTGTGCAACTTTTTCTAGAACCCAACCTTAGCCAAAGGCCAAGTCAGCCAATTACACTGCTGAATATGCTGGGGGCAGTGGAAAGGAGACTGTTCTCCTCAAACAAGGGGTGCTGCCAACAGCTGCATCCTTTTGTTTCCCTACATCCACTGCTTGAAACTCACTTTTTTGATGTGGACAAACTGGCGGATATCCATGTCATCATCTCTCTTCTTGACATCAGGCCGTACCGTTTGAACGACCTGGCAGACCACAGGTACAATAATATCCCTCCAGGACAGTGACAGGGACTCATTGTATAGAAGCTGCTGAAGCAGTGCCATCATGTGGTTGTGATTAGCAGACCTATAAAAAAGGGGAAATAAACAGATTTCTTAGTAAAAAAAACAAACAGTGCAGTGATTAGCTGAAGTCACATTTCAGAAGTAAATTTCTTAACATTTACAATGCAGAAGTCCTCTGAAGGAACAGTTGGCTAAAATGTTCTACAGTCAGCTCTGGTCCGGTATTCAATACATAAACATCACAAGATAAAAAAACAAACCAAAACATACTGTAAAAATGCTGCGTTCTTAATGCAAATTAGTTCCTTGTATTGCCTACTGTAGCTCAAGTCCCACTGAAAGTTGGTGGAATAGAAGGGCTTCAGAAATTGCTACTCAAGATACACAAATTCCTTTTTCTACATGTTTCTTACAGCAGCCTTTCCATGGCTTGTTTCTCCCCATTCTCTTCTCTCAGCAGATCCAGATTGCTGTGGTGCCAGCCTAGGGGTGTGAATAAGAGTTCTTTGGACTTCTCCTCCACCCTCCTGTTGAATAATGACTCTGCAAGAGACAAACCTTGTTAATATAAGGTCACAGTTGAATGCTTGTGTCTCTCTGAAAGGCTACTTTGAAAAGGAAAGCATTTACTAAGATGTAAGTCTAGGCCTCCTGAAATACTGACTTTAAGGTAGATGTCATGGTCCTCAGTTGGAGGGGGACTGACACTTTCAATCACTATATTGTGTAGTAAGTCCTTAGAACTGTTCTCTGTTTTGCAGTGCCAAAATGAGAGGTTGTTTCAGCACAGCCGTCCATGCTTTGAAAGAGTTACGAGGTTACTTCCTGCACGGTTATTATGGTATTATACAGGCAAGTTATAAACTTCCACATTGACATAATGGCTGACTATATTGTAAGTCATTTATACTAGTAGTGTATAAACTTTCATGAAGCAAGTATGTAAGCCTTCAGAGTTCAAGCTTAAAACTCCTCAGTGTTAAGCAAAATCTTTAGACAATGGTAATCCCAGGAGGACTACTGAAGAAAAATACTCTTAAAAAACAGCAATTAACTTCTTCCAGATGCTCCACACACAAAGTTAGCTGTGTAGAAGATTAATAGAAGCTACACTGATTTCCCCCTTCCTTCTACAAAAGCTCAGTTAAAAACTAAACATCAGTTTAACCCAAGACTTTATTTTTCAGGCTATACAGACATTGGGGTTTCCTCCTTACTTCCTCCTCTTACGAGCTCACCAAAATCAATGGCATTAACTGGGAAGAAAAAAAAGCCCACAAGTGCATCTGGCCATGATATTGGAAAGCACGTGGGTTTAAAAACTCGTAAGTGCATGTAATGGCCTTTCATTTCAGAAGCAGTAGCGATGATGGTGGTGATGACAAGAAACCCAGAAAGACTTAAGAGAAGAAGCTTTAAACTACTCTGTAGAAGCAGTGCAATTAATTGTATCACATCTTCATTTGCTTGCACAGGAAGTTAAAAATCAGTTACATAAATTTGTTGGTGGAGAAACTGTGAACAGACTTCCCACTTACACTGGTTTTTTAAAAAAAGTAAAAGCTTTTCTTTGACTCTTTTTGAATGCAGAAATCTGAGCAGTGAAATACATTTAAGCTTGAAAGTGCATTCAAAAAAGTCAAAGTATAGTTTATACATCAGTTTCGCCACAAATCAATTCAGATTTACTGTCAAGTAAATATTTTGAAAGGGTTAATGCTCTATTAAAGGAGTATTAAGGAATTTCCATCATTATATTAAAAAACACACAACAGCAGCATTTGAAGTTTTTCCTTACCTTTAATAAAAGCGTCACTTATAGAGAACATCTGCTGCCCTCCGTTTTCAGGATTCAAGTACTCTGAAAGAGAGAAAAGAGGGATATAGGTGGAGACAAAAAAAAAAAAGACAGGTTACACTGGTGTACCCATATAATTACAATGTACACGCCCACACCAGAAGAAGCAGCATTACTCATCTAAGTGTTTAGTCACCAATTTAGCAACAGCTTGATGAGTGGTTAGGACAAGAATATCCTCTCATTCTTGTTCTATCAAAAAATTCTACTATGACAAGAAAATAGTGCTTATTAATGTGAAGAAACAAAACAAAGTAGACATGAGCAAAGACTCAACTAAGAGTGTACTTTTCCAGCTGACACAGACCACTCTTTTCTAGACCTGAATACAAACGTGGCAAGATGTGATCAGACACCATGGGAACGGCCTCCTCACTCAGGTCTAAAAATTCAGCTTCAGAAACCATTTTGGTCACCCATTCCATTGAACCATCTCAGACTGAGGGAGAGACCAGCCATAAGGTTCATCTTATACAGTGCAAGAAAAAGAAGACAGCCTGCCTTTCAAGAGCTAAAAGTCTCAAGTCTAGAACAGTTCAAAGTGTTTTGAGTAATCCATGCTGACAGAGATAGACTCCCAGAAACAAAGCAGAGCAAGAGACAGATCACTTTACATGTGGGAAATTTAGTTAGAGCCTGGTGCTAATAATGCCAAGGTTGTGGATTCAGTCCCTGTATGGGCCATTCACTTAAAGAGTTGGATTTGATGGGTCCCTTCCAACTCAGAACATTCTGTAATATCTGTGAAGTAGGATGAAGTTCCACCTACAACCCCCATTTGGCTTGCTAGATCTTGATTTTTTTATGCTGACTGGGTACAAAAAGCTTGTTTTCTCCAAAAGCCGTTAGCTTGTTGTGCCTTTATTTGGCTCCTTACTTATACAAAAAGGGATTCTACAATGAGAAGAGCAGTAGCCCAACTGCTTATACAGCATGACCACCTGAAGCCCAAAGCCAACCCTTTATCATCTTTCCTGACAATGCTCCAGAGCCATCACAAACAGAACACAAAGGCAGGCTGCTTTCAGACTCCAACAGAAAGCAACAGAAAGCTGACAGGACATAAACAATCACAAGGCTCTGAACAGCAGCACTGAGGATTTTAAATACCACCATTTCAAATATCTGAGCTTGTTTGCAGATAGATACTCAATAGAGGATAAGTGTACCAAAGAGAAGTTACAAGCCTCCTTTGTAGATTCCTGGTTATTTGAGATTGCTTGCATCTCTTGCTTAGTTTAAGAGTCTAGCATTACAATAAACTACTGCTTGACAAAAGCTGGCTCACCTTCAGCATTCATTCACTCACTATCTAGTCATGTCATGCTCTACCCACACATGAGCATGTATACTGGCACCTCCATCCCTCTCCATCTTGCAATAGCCTCAGGGCAGCAGCTCTTGCTGTAAACACACTCCAGTTAGGTCTGGCACAGACCCCTGACTGGCACAGCCAAAGCACAAGTTAGCCCCAGCTGAAACCTGACCTTAGTTATGCTCTGGACAAAGACACAGGTAGCACCTCCAAGCCACTTCTAGATTTGTAAATATCTAGGTTCTAGATTACTAGATGATCTTCAAGGTCTCTTCCAACCCAAACCACTCTATTTTTCTTTTCAATACAACTGCAGCTCCCATAACTTCATTTCTGATTGGTTTCCAGGGGAAGTTCCTGACAAGGTAAGATACCATACCTCTTCTTAGCCCAGACAGATAACACACTCGTAAGTGTGAGCCTGAGACGGTTTAGAGTGGCTAACATGCACATTTTTTACCTCACATCATCCCTACATGCATCATGCTCCACAGAATGAGGAAGGGGGATGGGCAAATGTTCCTCCTTATTTTATAACCTGAAAACTCAGGCACCTTCTCAAAAGAGAACCAAAAGGGCTCCTGGCATCAGCATACTAAGCCTTGGCAAGCAATACTGAAAAGGAAGTGCGTATGGTTACTCAAATCATCTTCTCTTTCCCCCTCCTAAATATATGCAGGCATCAAAAACTACCCAAAATACCTGGTATCATGATCAAGGATATCCGGCTGGAAAGACATTTATAAAATAGAATTTCCCATATCGTTAACTGTATCTCTCTAAAAATAGCAATTATACCCCTATATAAAATTGGTCATGTAATCTCTTTCCCCAATTTAAATGCAGAAAATAATCTTACTTTGTTTCCCCTTCTGATACATACTATGTCTTTAGCAGATGACACTTTAAATGAGTCACTATTCTCAGCTAACTTGGAATCACCCAAGTTTCATGGAAACACACCAGACATTAGTCAGCCTATAACACCACAAGAAGTTCTGCCATTAGACTATACACAAACCATTCTGTGTTAAAATACAGCTGGTGGATACATCACCCGCCCTTGCTTCAAAGCAGCTGACCTCTGTGACTCTGCGAAATTACGTATCCTTTAATCATTTGAGAAACCCACAAACTGCTTAGATCAAAGCTGACCTGCACTTCTAGCACTTGATGCTTTCTATTGTCAGTCCTCTCCACAATGACTGGAATTTACACAGTCCTAAGGAAACTGAATTACAAGCTTCAAAAGGAAGGTGGGGATCTTCAGTTTCACTTCATTATTTCAAAGAAAGTCAAGTCACTGCCACCCAGACTAAGGACAAGAGACAACTTCAACACAATCAAGCCAAATAAGTGTGTCCATAACAGTCACAGGGAAGTTACTGATGCTGACAGTGGCAAATACCTCTCATGTCAATGATTAGCTACAGAACTCTGTTCTTAAAATAACCAGCCATTTTACACAAATGCTTAACTATCCGGTTTTGGCTGTCTAATCATTGTGATGTTCTAACATCTTAGATAGCATCTTTTGTTGAACATAGGCCGGATAATCAGAAAAACAAGGCAAAAATCTGAATATTAACTTTATATAATGAAGTCTCTAACTTTAACATTTCCAGAACAAAGTTTTAGAAGTCATGTATTTCACTACCCTAGGCACTGCAGCATTCACTGTAGGGTTTTCTCCCTCCTTACTACCCACAAAGTTTCAGTCTGCCTATTGCCAGGAAGTGTTTCTTGCTATTCAAGATACTGTCATTCATTTTAACTTGTTGCTCCATGGTTAAGTCTTTTCTCTAGAGATTCTCATGCCAGGAATTATAAACACAAACAAAATAAAAAAGGTACACTAACTTCTCTGTATTTGCAGATTTAGATTTTTTAAAAAACTGCAGGATACCTACCTATCCACAGTGCACTTTTAGGACACAATTCCTCCCTATCCCAGTTCTGGGCCTATTACTGGTACTATCCCCTCAAAGGAAATACTTTCTCTTGGAAGAAATTGTTACCAGTTTTCTACTACCAATTACACTCCTACAGAATAACCTGGTTAAGAGACCACATGTTTCAGGAACATCTAACAAATACCAGCAGAGATTCACCAAAGAGAGCAGAGTGCTGCCAACATACATAATTCGAAGGCGCAAGTCTTTCACCTTTCAGTCCCCTCAGAACTTGCCTTTTCTGCTGATCATCTCTGAGCTCTTCATCATTAAAAACTTTCTCACAAGACCTTTCTCACAAGAACTCACAATAGTTCTGGCTCTGAGCAGCCTTGATTTGGTCAACAGTTTCCAAGAGAGAGAGGCTCTCTTACATTTCCTCTTCATCATGTTCTGCTCCTTGTGTAAGGAGATAAAGAGTGAACTGTGTCTGAAACCAGGACAAACACTCTACAAGTCCTTTAACACTTGCCAGAGCCAAACTGGGCTGCTGCCTGCTTTACTGGCATCGCACACTGATAAAGATAAACCTGCTACAGCTGTAAATTCACAGGATACTGCAGCACACCTGGGCCTGTTTCAAGCTCACTTAACCCAGCACCCCTCTTCCATAAGAGGGTGTTGATATATGTTCCTCTCCTCAGCTTTCCTTCTCTCTAGATGCATTAGCTTTTCATTTGATCAGGGCATCAGCTGGAAACAAATTGAAAAGAACCAATAATGAGCTGGTGTCAGTAGTGCTGACAACCCATTCCCAGATTCAGATCATCTGACATCAACTCAAACTTTCGAAACTGTTCTGCTTCTGTCTTTGGGGGAAAAATAAGCAGTTAAATTTCCTTCCTTCTAGGCATATTTTTAGCAAATAACAAAAGGTAACTACAGTAGGCATCAATAAATGTCCCCCCTAATTTGTCTCATTCTGTCCCACATGTCTAGCACACTTGGAAAGTCAGCTGTGACCACTTCTTCTCCCTCACTGACTTCAGTGACCATTTCAGTTTCAGAATATGCAATCTATACGCAAGCTTAAAGCTGCTGTTCCATTCTGATTCATAGCAACACAAGAGATCTGCTAGATTTTATAGAAGAATGAATTAATTAGGGGTACAAATTATTTAACACTGGATCATCTTTGAAGTCAGAAACACTCAAACGGTGGGGTGAAACAATAATTAAGAAACAACTTAGAAGCAGCCAAAGATAGATACAAATCTACAAAGCTGATGTAACCTTATGTAAGGAAGCAGAGCAAAGACATCAACTGCTACCCAACATGTAAAGCAACTACAATATACTAGACCCAAGCCAGTGGCAAGCCCTGATTTCAGAGAGCCCTTGAATCATTTAGAGAATGCAGTTGTCAACAGGCAGGCACATTATTTCTTCCATAAATATGTTGCTCATAGAGTCTTTCAATTTAGTACTTCTTTAAGGGAAAATCCTTTCAAAAGCAGTCTTCAACACCAAGCATTTGATTTCTTCCTACTTCACTTACAGTGGATGATCTCTTTTGAAGAAATGCTATGTATATGGATTAAGTTAGGCCTTATTGTTTATCAGTAAGATTCTTCTGTAAAATGTAAGCTTCTTAAGGTACAATTTTAAGTCAGCACAGAACTCTTCCAAGTTAACCTTGTTCTTTTGTTCTCTGGGGTTTAATTTCTTTCTTGCTTTTTAAAGCTCCATCTCAAATTGTAGAGTGACGTATCAAATTTGTTTATGTGTGAATTATTTTTCCACCCCAGTTAGCCAGAACATATATATGGATCTGTCTATTATGCGTGGGCAAGAGACTTTGCTTCAATGGCAAAGAGAAAGTCACAGGGGAAGTTACACACTCTGCAGAGAAGGCATTTCAACAGGTCTATTGAGCCTCCTCAGAGGTGAGCACATCAAAACTGCAAGCGCCAGTTAAATATCATATTTTCCCCTCTGTAAGACAGCTACATAAGTAGTGTCCAAATAGGTCAGTAGTATTATGGCCAGCTCTCCATCATGTGCAACTCCAGCTGGTGACTACCTCATACCTTTTTGGTCGGCAGGGTGAGGGGGCACATGTGGGTACTTGGAGTGCTTCTTGATATGGAAGTTCACGTTGTCCAGCTCCACGTTCAGGCTGATGGAGGCGGCTGAATCACTGTCCATTGTGGACTGGAAGCTGCTGACTGAAGTGCGCTTGCTAGGGCTGGCGGAGTCTTTTAGTGTTGGGTGACGGGGAAGATATAGGGAGGAGAAGGGTTCAAATGGGTATTATGAGGGTACCAGAGAGGAGAAAAATTGTCTTTAATACATAAAGACCAGTTTGCAATAATACAGGAATACAGTATTTTCATAGCTCTAATCTTGTCTTCATGTGGGCATGCTGACATACTGGACATTCTTTAGTGCACTACTACAGGGCCCAAATCAAGCAGAAGTCTGCCTGAGAAACAAAAGGCAGCAATTTACATGCTTCTCCTTCACTAGAAGTATGAAGCTTTACCAGTTCCACTAAATCGAAAATACTGTATGCATTGTGAGAAAGTGGAAGACTAGACAGGCTATAGCTTTCTTAGATCCTTACGGCCCCAAGCGCACACACAGAAACACACACAAATAAAGCAAGACACAGTTAAACTACTGAGTCCTGAAGGACTGCAGACAACAGGGGAGAAGGCAGAGTGAGAACAAGACTCAGGTGAAACTTACTGGCTAAGTTGTCTTCCCCTTCATCAGCAATCTGCTCTGTGTCACTGTCATCAAACTTGATGTCTTTGAACCAGGATGGCTCGGAGTGACCCTCCACAGAGTTCACAGAGTCACTGTCTGGAGATGGGGTTTCTGAGAACTCTGTGCTCTAGAAGACAAGGGAGGGAAAAAAGTTATTCAAGTGCAGCTCTGCTGAAATATTAAGCAGCCTACTACAAATGCAAGTCAGGCATTTTAAAAATCAGAGGATACTCTCAGTGGGCTGAGCCAAGTTAGTCATAGAGTCACCTCCTTTGGTATGAATTAGGAACGCTTTGGGACAAAAAACAAGTATTTCTTTACAATTCCCAGATGCTTAGTCTCTGCCTACACTCAGCTTCTAAACAAGTTGTGACTAAGTGGCACTAAGGGACGAGTTTATTGCACGGCACGTTTTCTGTCATCACATCCAGTTAAGCAGCTCTGAAAGCTTGCTATCTCCAGCCAAGGTGGGTGACAGCCGTATCTTTCGCCCAGAAACCAACACACGCAGCTTTTGACGGAGCCTAATTCTAAGTTACTGGAGTAATTATTTAACTGACCAATGTAGCCCCAAGAGTATCAATCCAAGACGGGCTCTAGCTGGGCCTACTGTGTCAAAGCAAAGACTGGATAGATTGCCAGAGAACCTGGAGAGCATCTAAGTAATTTCCATCAGCCCTCCTGATGCCTCCAGGCACCTCAAAACAAAGTTACCATTATCACGCCTTTGGCTACAGTGAGTGCAGCAAGCAACTGAGTCAACAACACCATTTCACCAGACTCTTGTCCAGAAGAATTGAGATCAGACAATGCTTTCAGCTGATGAGAACAAGAATTGGCTTTAAACATATAATAACATAAGCACCTCACAAATAGTTACAAACAGGCATGCATAAGGACTTGCTAATTAAGGGCAAGCTTTTAGCAGGACACTGAGACAGCTGACTAGCTGAGATATCAGATGAACCCCAGAGCAATGTGAATGGAAGCCTCATGACTGTGTCCAAGAGCTGAAATGCATGAGGAAGACAAATGCTACTGGCTGCAAGCTTTCGGACTGAAGCCCATGGGACAGCTGAGCCATTCTTCATTGTAAGAAGCTACAGAACCTGAAAAGGTCTTAACTGAATGCTTTCAGTTAAGAGAGGCTACAGAGATATCTTCTTCAAGCTAAAAAATCCAATACAATCTTTCAGGCCAGTGACTGCTCTTACCCTTCAGCAAGTTTGATTCCAATGACATACAGTAGGACAGAATCTCTGGTCACTAGCTCCTGCCTCCCCTCAGGTAACTAGTCCTGTTTGGGAGGCACGACAAAGACCCCATCCCAAACTTGGCTCATGTGACTAAGGTTCTGAATTCCTTATTACTGCCATCACTGGAGATCAGCAGAAGGTTACCAATACAATGTATCTAAAATATCCATTTAGAATGTTTTTAAAGGAATTTTGAAACAGAAGATCACCACTGTGTCTCCATCACCAGTAAGTGCACACAGGTTCTAAATTTTGCACACGACAACATAGATGCCACAAGCACATCTCGAGGCCTCTGTGGAAGATATCCACCATGAGAGGCCTGGCCTCCGAAGACCCTTTCCTTCACTTTAGGCAGTACCACAGGTAATAAGTCACTCTCCACAGAGGACAGCCCAAAGCTTTCTGGGCAAATTAAACTTCCTCAGGCTTCAACCCACTGAGGAAAAAGGCCTGCTCCCCTATTTTCTGTACGGGAGACCTGATTTAGAAAATGTAGTACAGCTGTTGAGAACAGGATTAGAAAAGATTCTAGTCAGCAGCCAAATCCAAGAAGAACCGTATCTTTCAGCTTCCCCACTCCTTTTACCTGCAACGGTCTGTAGAGAGCATATTCATCTCTGAAGAGCTGATCATGATGACTGACACATTCCAGCCAACGTCCATCAACCAGTGCCTGTCCTATTGCAATGGCCTGGACCCTGGAAGTATAAGAACAGAGATGGTTTTCTAGGTCTTGTTCTAAACACATATGGGTTTACGATACAAGCAGACTACAAAAGGGAACAGTCATTTGCTATGCACTATTTGATCTGTCAGTATTCCATTCCCATGTTTACACAGACACTATTTAAAATACTGTGGTGAAGCAGCACAGAGTACTAGTTCAAGCATAGAGATAGATAAAGAGACTGCCAGTACTCTGAACTCAGCTGTGGTGTCCAACATATGATTAAGACATGTTGCTTGTGCTCCTCCAATATTCTTAACTTGAGTTAAGTATACTGATCACCTCTGAGGGAGGATTGTTGCTCTACACTTAAGAACCATCTCAGCTTTATCCCATTTTCACACAGTTAAATACAGAAGATTGTTTATATTCACCTACATGGTTAAGAGTCTGCCAGCTCCACCAAAAACTTAACTATCAAACTATTAGTGATGTCTGATCCCAGAGGCAGACTTGCTCTTTGGAGTACCAGTGAACATCTTTGGACAATCTTGGTAACACACTCACTGTTCTCCAAGGGAGTGATACTTGTCCCATAAGCTACCTCCCATATTGGTTTCCAAACCAGACAGTCTCCCGTGCCCTGCTGTTTTGGGCCACATGGAGTCAGAATGCGACCTACTCTGGTAGGCAGTAAAGGGGAGATTTGAATTTTCTCTCTCATTTCCCTGCAAAGGGGCCTATCTTTGCAGTCTAAGGTACCCTAATCAGCTCAAACTCACAATCTCCTCTCACAGAGACAGAGGACATCTGTTGTCCTAAAGCATCAGGGTTACCTCGTGGTTATGTGCCCATTTCTCATGAGCCAGTTGACCAGCTCTTTTCCCACAATGCAGTTGGGATGTGTCCGCAGCCAGTAGCGATGGTCTTGAAATTCCATCCCACTGTTATGATGGCAGATCTTCTTCCACAGATCTTTCAGCTGGACTGAGTCCTGGACAGGGAGATGTGCAAGTTAATTACCAGTCTAATCCTAGGACTGGTTCCAAGGGCATCAACCCAGGCCTTCAAAGCAGCTTCTGGATCAAAAGCCCTCCATACATACGTGCAGAATCTAAGCCATTCTGCACAACTTATGCAAAGGTGCAAACAGAAATAGCAAACAGATATGAAATTAGCTCATTATCTCCTTCCATTTATATTCAGCTCAGAACAATTAAAAAAAACAAAGTGGGTACCCTTAGAGATAAGGGGGTTTTGATATGGCAGCATTTTGTACTGCCAGCAAGATACTTACATCCTCACTACTGCCCTCTTGCACCCTATTCTTAAACTCAGAAGGTGTCAGCAAACATAGAGGACAATGAAAACTCATCCTTGGCAAGAAGGTTTTTCTATACTTTCTGTGGTCAGCCCAGGCACTGTGAAGCGTACTAGTCCAATATCAAGACCAGACATAAAGCAAGTACTCAACACAGCAATGTTCACTGCTAAGATACCATCTCTTATTGAGGATCTGTTTTTGTATTGTCCATTATGAAGCCTTTTTTAGACCTTAGTTAGCATTGGCCTCTGAGAAAAAAACATGTATTCCTCCCAACTCAATTAACCATTTTTGAATCTGTGAATCTCTTCCCCTCACCATTTGGAACACTTCAGCCTATACCTAGAACCTATTTTGGAGCCTGTTATACACATGTGCCAACTCTTCTGTAGGCTGTGCTCCATCCAAACTGAGCTGTCTCTCTGCACCTGGCTGCTTTTGCCTTTCCATATGTGCTCTGGCTTAGCACAGCACAAGCCATTGTTGCAGGTGGAAACTGGGATCTGGGATTATCTTGAGCAAGCAGCACACCACCTCAAGGTGTGGAGAAGAGATGCTGCAGCTCACCTTCTCAAATGCCTCATTTTTGTGGCATATTTTTGTGTAACAGAACTTTAATTAAAATTTTAATTAAAAGTTTTTAACTGATTTTGGCTTTCCAGTTAACTGTCAGACCCACATTATTGCACTTTCCAAAAGCGGCCCTGAGGCCCAGGAGTTATGCTCCACTTTTATTACTGGACTGGCTTTCTGCTTTCAGTTCCAGCAGTGGCTGTCCTGGGTATTACCCTAAAACCAATGTCAGCAGCTCCCCTTCCATACCAGGTACAGAGTCAAATGGATCAGTAACAGAACATGATAGGATCGCACAACTTGATGCAACTGGAGTCTCCACAGTTCAGCTGTCTTGAACTGGTGAATACAGTAAACTGAACAAAATGGTAGAACAGCAAATCCTTTCAACTCAAGGATTTTGACCTCCAGTTCACTGAAGTATGTGCTTATCCCAGTGTATCTACAATCTCCCCTACCTTTATTTCATGAACAAAGTTCATTAGTCTTCTGAATGGACTAGGTTAAGCTTTAAATTAACTCCTTATATAGGGCCAACTCCACATGATAAGGGCATTAAGCAAACAGTAGGAATGCACAGAAAATCCTGCATTAATTGACACTTTGTCTTCTGCTCTTATATGTACAAAATAGTACCAGTCCTCTTCTTCCTCAAGAAAGAAAATTGACAAAAAGTTAAACAATGTGAAGCTGCAGAGCACTGGGACTTGAACATCTTGCTTCAAGTTGCATTCAGAGGTTTGAATTTCCATTTTCCTGCATTAACGTACATACGTGAAGCAGGGTGGTATAAAGACATGCCTTAAACACGTTTCTCCCTCATGTGGTTATCCATTTACAGAGCAACTTGGAAAGGAGTTTTGAAACTAAACAGGAGTTAGTGTTTCTACACCCTCAGGCACACTTGAATGCATACTGCTGACAGCAGGCAGTACCTGGTAACACAGAATGAGCCTGATTTTAAACTGGCAATGGGGCCCAGTCTTGAATCTTTTAATGTGTGAAAAACATTGCCTTCCCTTCTCTGCAACTTCTTTGCCTCATTTGTTGAAAACACTTCCCTTTCCTTCCCTCGAAGAAAAGAAACAGTTTTTTACTGAAATTTGTACAGTAACTGCAACCTACAACATCACCTCTGTGGGGAAAGGGTAATAGGATTACACAGAACACTGCTGCACATTAACTTTTCTTTCAAAAAGTACGTCCCTACAACCTTCTACAAAATCTTTTACTTATTCTGCAAACAAAGGGAGGGGTCAAGTTATGTTTTAGCCCAATAAGCTACAACAGCTTTAACTTATTCATCATGGTGTAACTATTTCCAAGCAGCCATTTAAAGCTCCCAATTATGTGGCCTATGAAAGAGAAAGTCTCAGCTTGAAGAAATACAAAAACAGGTCACTGCACTACAGCTGCAACCATGACAGGTTTAACTCACAAAGAGCCACCATACACCAACTCCACACTGCATAACACAGTTAGCAAGACTAAAACTGTAAACATTTGGACCCAAGGACCCCATGAAACTATGATTTATTTCAAGAGGACAGTAATGGCCAAAGCAGCATCAATATTCTCCATCTCTGCTCCCTCTGGAGGAGAGGGCCAGGTAAGAGTGCTTAGAGAAGAGCCTTAAAAGGCAGTAAAATACTCCTGCTGCACGACACAAGGAAGGCAAACTTCACTGTCTTCACAGAGCAAGGCAAAGAAGTGTGGAAGGTACCAGAAGGATTTTGCGCTCATCCTCGCTGGTCTCTGCCTTCATATGAGTGCGAGTGGCCTGGGGGCTGACCGACGTCTCGTAGGCAGGCACCATGGGTGACCCCGAGCGATCCAGAGACAGGTTAGTGATGCTGGCTGACCTGCAGTGCAACAGAGAACAATTGATGTGTAAGTGTTCATCGCGTGGTGCTTCACCAGAGCAGGCCTTTACCTTACAGCATACTAAAAACCAGCTTAAGCCTGTGACACATTTTACTCTTCTCAGTACAGACTGCTTAATGCTCCTTCCCTTGTCAAAGCAGAAGAAAGGCTCTCTAGGAAGCAAGTGTATTGCTTTGGAACTGCTAAGGTAAGCATAAACTTCCGTAATGCTCTTTGCATGAAGAAGCTGGAACTAAGTTTAGGCATACCAATTCATATATGTCTGTATTTAAATAGACTGGGGAAGGGATGGGATGCTGGGTAATTAGAAGCTCCAGCAGCTTGGAGGCAAAGCAGATGTCAGCAAGAGTGGCCAACACCCAGATCCCACTAACAGAGCACTGAGATTTCCTCCTCTCCTTGTTCCCTTTAAAATTCCTTGTCCTCAGCTCTCAAATATGTGGCTGAAAACCTGCAGAGTCTGAAGTTTGAGCACTTGTTCCCCAGAGTGGCTAAACCATTTTCTGAAGCTAGAGGTCACTCCAGCTGGCAATCTTCCTTGTACTGAGATATGGAGCATTCCCCTTACCTTGGCCCAGCTATTAGGAAATCTTGGCTATGCACTCCAGCACAAACACACCATTTAGCAATTATCATTGCAAAGTTACAAATGCAAATACAAGTTCCAGATATCTTCTGCTCCCTGACCCCACAACTGGACTTGAGACTCTGAATAACCAGAGTGCAACTTATCACACAGCAGCAAATGCAGAGTAAGCTATCAGTGCTAACAGCACTCTAAGGAGTGAGGATGGAAAACATTTCTGCATATATCAAGAGGGAAACTCAAAATGCCAGTGTTGAACTGAGTGAAGAGGCTTGCACCAACCTCATGAGAACAGTTGCCAGCCTCTGGTCTTTGGAATGAAACTCTGATAACTTCAGAGAGCTTGCTAACTGGCTAACAGACTATACTACAGTTATTCCCAAAAATCCTCAATGAATGATGTGGCTCAACCCAGACATGAAAAAGCAATGCCACCCTATTTCAGCATTTATACTGCAAGGAAGTAGCACTAAAGGTACAAGAGTCTCAAAATCACCACTTTTTTCTCCTCTCTCTCTTGAGGAGGAAATACTGGGTTGATAAAGGGGTTAAGTCCTTTCAAGTCATATGCACTATGCTGGCACTACTTTCATATATATCTATGAGTAATAAGCAAAAGCTTTGTGTCATTGTCAGGCATTCAAAGCAGGCTAAAACTCTGTCAGTCTTGTACTGTTCAGATGCTCTCAAATTAAAGTTAACACTGGCAGAGTTATGCAGCTTAACAGAAAGCATCCTAATGCACAAATGAGGCTGACATGGAAGTCCATAAGTAAGTCCTCCCAGTTTTTTTGCAACAGCTGCTTTAACTGTGCCACATACCTGTAAGCAGCAGGGATTTTTCATTTGAGTGTAAGCAAGTTAGAAAAGTGAGATTTCACATCTGTGTCTTTCTCATCAACAGTTATATCTGGACCTTTATTATATATATCTTTTTAAAAAACAGATGGGGAGATTTTGCAATGAAAATGCTTATCCTTTAGAAGGACCTGCAAAGGAGCAGTTTGAACCCTGTTTGCAACATTTGACTGTTCTGCTGGGGTTTTCCTCCCTCATAAAAAACAACACTGAGAACAAATAACACATCTCTCATCCATGGGGAAAACAAATAGCAATATGTAACTTCTGCTACCTGCATCTAAATGCACTCAACCTGTATCTCTTCTGCTTCATCTCGTCCAGAAAGAGAAACAGTCAAGCTTCTCTCAAAGAAATGGCTACAGCTGCCTTTAAAAGATCTAAAAGCTAACTCTGCTTAACCCAAAGCCAACAGCTTATTTTCCAAAGGTTCAGAATTTTTAACAGAGATATATTATACCTCATCATTACGTGTGTCCAGACAAGTACTTTTGGTGAGGCCATGAACAGCCAGAGAGTTGAAATTTAACTTGAATAAGCAATCTGGGCCTGCCAGATCAAGATTAGAACCATCCTACTACTGCATGTTTGAGCGAACAGCAAAGGCCTTTTAAAATAGATGTATATTCAAACAGGAAGCAGGAGACCATTCTCAAGGTTTCAGACATTTCTTGACATCACAGCAGTTATTTAGTATTGAACTTTTAATTCTGGACTCATTGCCACATTTGCCCGGAATTGATTTTTGGTACTCGTTTATTCACCAGTATTTTACTCCCCCAGGTGAGATCTTTAGGTCTCAGCTGTACAGTCAGTGTGCATCTCCTCCTAGTCATTCCCATCACCCAGAAGATAAAGGCTACAAGCAGCCCATTCTCTGAAAGGCACACCCAGCATCCTTCTCACCTGAGGTCCCTAGTCTTCACTGGTCTTGCCAGATCCCTCCAAACTGCTAAACATTCTGCATTCCTGTAACAATGCAAAGAAACCTCTGAATGTCCCCTGATTCCAGTTTTGAAATCTGGATTATCTTTGCTCTATTCCTCACATCCCTGCCTTACCTTCATAAGGGAAGCAGGTAACCAGCACCACAGCAGAAGCACTGTGAAGTGGGAGCTACTTGTTCTTCTAATACCAGCCTATTTAGTGGGATTAAACTCAAGTACTCACAAATTACACTAAAGCTCTCATGAACATTTTCAAGTTCATCCCAGCACTCTTGCGTAAAGATCTATGAAGGAATTTTAGCCTGAGGAAGCCTGGTAATTTAAACAAGATTATCCTTAATGAAAGAGCAAAGGAAGCAGATGGGGACACATACAAACAAATAAACAAAAACTACACCTCTGCTCCTCCATGACCTGAGTCTTTTTGTCTCCCATCACCAAGTATGTGTTACTCCCTTTTCTTCAGCTTCCTCAGAACTGTACTCTTCCTAGCCACTTCTTTCCCCTCTTGTCCTCTTCACCACCACTTCTGCTTGACCAACTCAACAGCAAGTTATGGGTTCCTCAAAAGCAGTACATTTGTTAACATGAATATGTATACAAATGGTCCTTCCTTACCACTCCATACGGGCAGTGAGATGTCCCATTTTAGACATGAAACAGCACCTTCAGTAAAAACAAGCCTGGAAACACAGGCTTTACAGCAAACAGTGTGCTAAGAGTGCATCCAGAACAGAAAATACTCAGAAATTAATAGTTTACCTGTTTCTAGCTGGTGACTTCCCTGCATCCTCCTGGACAGACCCAAGGCGTGCAGACAACGTGGTAGTTGAAGAGTCTGGGTGAATCAAACTGCATGGAAAGGAGCATGATAGAGATGTTTGAGATATTTGTGACATCCAGTGTGTCAGAACAGCTGTAATTAAAGTACAGTTAATTGTCACGTTACCTCTCACTCACACCCATGATAGTTAAATTAACAAGGGAATAGGGAGATCTTTCCCTGTCTGTAGGCCAGCAGTATCTGGAAGACAGTGCTCCTGTCTTCTTCTTTCAAACTCAACTCTTGAACAATACAGACTATTCCTACTTCTTGTATTATCTTGCTTTCCCAGCTGCTCCCCCTATTTCCTGTTCTTACACATCTTCCTTCCTTATAGGCCACTATTAGATGCTTTGGAGATCGACACATTGCCCCCATCTCCCCAGCGTATCATCTTTGCAACCTAGGCAATGCTGTCCATAGCTACGGCTAGACAGCTTTTGCCAAGATAGCCTGACTACCTTCTGCAATTGCTTAACCTGATCACGATCACCTTTGCGCTCCTTCTGTTTCTATCCTAGAGGAAGGACAGCAGATGTTCCAACACGGAAAGAAATTCCTGTTGGCAAAACTGTATCAGATCTAAGGCACTACAGGACAACTGATACAGCCACACCGGCTGTGCTCTGGCACAATAAATGCTCCTAGTGTGATAAATGCTCTTCATGAAAAACTATGAGCAATGCAGCTTTCTCTGAGTAGCTGTACTTATCCAGAGTACATCACTCCTTCACTTTTAAAGGACATGGCCCTTCAAGTTAGTTACAGCAGGAACTCTGCGTTCCAACTGTCCAAAGAGGAGAGTGACGTCTAACAAGTACATGCAGCATCAGTCTCCCTAAATGCTTTTCTCGCTGCTTTGCAGCATCTTATCTCAGATACAGTATTTTGGAAAGAGACAACTCCCAAGTTTTCTTCTGAAACAAACTACTTCTCATGCAGAGGCCACTATTAGAACAAAACCTCTGCTCCATTATGAAGTTGTGAGTTGCCAGTTCCCACTGTGGCACCATTTAAATTCAGTGTCTTGAGTTTAAATCTCTTAAGGTCAATCAGGAACTTACCAAACACAGTAACTAAGAAAAGCACTGTAACCCACTGCAAAGTGCAACAGGCACTGAAGAAAATGTTAATCCTGCTAAAGCAACAATAAACCATCTAATTCCAAATCTCTCTTCCTCTCACACACAAAAGGGGCCCACATTTACTGACTCCCAAAAAGACTAAGTGTTCCGTTATAGAGTTATCAGCCTTTCCACAATAAGAATTATTTTTCAACTGCTACAAGCTGCCCAAAATAAAGATATAAATACTTTCTTAACATGTTCGTGTCTACAAGCTGAATTGGCATTATAAAGATACTAATAACACATCCAAAGACAAAACTAACAATACCTTCAGCATTTTGTACATTTGAAGAGAAGATTCTGAGAACACCTGCATATTCCCCAATGCAAAATTTGGTAGTCTTTATCCCCATGCATTGCTAAATTACCACTTTAAATGACCATAACATTAAACCCGAAGTACTTTCCTTTATTTAGGCCTAAAGCTGATCATTTAAATGCTTCCAGATAGGAGCACCATACTCTGAAAAGTACCATGCAAAGCAAGAGTCAGGGCATTTTCTGAAGACAGAAAATGGTTTGACAGGTTTTTTTAAACACTGTCAGAAGAGATCTGCTGAGGGGGTACACGTCACTAACACTACCACTCAGTTAAACAAAGCTTCTGACTCAAGACCTCCTCCGTAGTTTCACATCTGCCTGTTCTTCTGTTTTAGGGAAATGTGCACAAATACCACACCTGATTATTTCTGCTTCCCCACAACATTAAATTAAATCAAGACATTCTGAAAATAAGTTGCATAGCACTTGAGAAGTATAGTGCTCTTTTACTCATGGTCCAAAAATAAAGATCTCCTCATTTGAGAGCAATAGGAATAAATATACTTTGAAAGAAGATTAGAGAACCTTTATAGCTGTCCTTTCAATCCCACTTCATCTGAAACAGGCGGTTACTTCCATCACTTCTCTTTTACCTACACAGAGAGCATTTCTTACATTCTCTTGCCCAATCCAAAACCTGATAGGTAAAGCACCAATGTTACACTGACTTTCCTCTCAATACACTGGTGGTGAGAAAGTGTGATTTTGGTTCTGTCTTTTTAAACTCTGGGTAATTAGAAGCTCCTGCAGTTTGGCGGCAAAGCAAATGTCAGCAAGAGTGGCCAACACCCAGATCCCACTAACAGCACCGAGATTTCCTCCTCTCTGTGTCCCATTTAAAATTCCTTGTTCTCAGCTCTCAAATACAGGGCTGAAAGCTTGCAGAGTCTGAAGACAAAAGCCTGCTCTGTCACTGGTATGGAACCACTGATTCAGTAGGTTAAAAGAAGAACCGCAAGTAACTTAAAACTCCACTAGAAATGTTTCCACCTTTCAACCTGAAGAGAAGAATATTACAAGCAAGCACAGGCTTAGATTCTTTTTACAGGAGCTGGATTCTAAGTTTCCTAGGTGGAAACCACCAGCTTTTGTCTAGGTAGCTGTCAGCCTGAAAACAGTCAAGACTCTGGAGCTCAGCATACAGCCACCGACTTTACCTTTGCCAGGTTAGATCCTCCTCCAGGAAGATGTTGCGGCTGGCTTTGCGGCTCCCAACCGGTGTGCGCGGCTCGCCAGGATCCAGCACGGACACAGAACACGCAGAATCTGACAGGGCGTTTAAGTCTTCTCCAATGGAGTTACTGTCTGTGGAGTGTGCATAGCTTAGGGCTATTTTACGGCAGTAAGTGCAGGCTCGGAGATCCCCTATGGAAAAGGGAACCAGAGAGTGTAAGGGAACAGGAACAAACAGTACTCTGTTCCTACAGGATCAGAGGTGTATAGTGGTGGAAACAGAAGGATTTTCTGTTTCAAAACCTCTTTGCAAATCTAATTCTCATGCTCTCTTAAAGGGCAAAACCCTGGATAATTACACACTTAGGGAATTTTTCCAAGGCAAATGATGCCTAACACAAGATCAGTGAAAGAGGAGAGAGAAGAGAGAAAAGGAGAAGAAGAGGGAGGGAGAGAGGAAGGGAGGGAGGGAGGACATGTGCCCACTGAAATGATGGCAGAATAGCCAATCACATATGACACACCAGCTGATGTCTAGAATTTGGTAACTGGTATTTGAAAGACTTTCCCCTCACCTTCAATTAAAACATGTAGCTCATATTTTAAAACTACTGTTACTAAGAGCAGCTTTCCCTTGAGCATACTTTTTTGTACTGCACACCTTCGTTAAATAGTGGCCATTTTTGTTTTGTAGTGTAGTAAAAATTAGCAGGCATGGCATAATCCACCATCATTCATAAAGAAACTGGTAGAATTAGGTCCTGTGATTCTTTTTCCTCATTTTTATGCCCACTACAAACCTGTACAGCATTTTCTAGAAGATGCCAAGATCTCAGATGCAGTAGCCCAAACAGAGCTGAGCACACAGAGACTGTTCTGTTTCTCAGTAAATAAACCCTACCTGTGTAGCCCATGAATTTTCCAGGGATTTCCTGATTGCAGCATCGACTACAAAAGATCTGCCCACAAAGTCGACAGTGGTGCCTCCTCCGGAAGGTGGTGAATTTCTCACTACAGTCATAACATTCTTTGCACTGGCTGTCAGGCATCCAGTACTGCTTCAAGTCACTGTCCTACAAGAGAAGACAGCAGATTAAAGCTTTTTCTTTTGTAAATAAGAAGGCATATTTAGTTTAATGACTCTTTGTAGACTGTGCTCATGAAAAGAAAAATTTCATATATTCACATGAAAAGGAAAATTTCATGTATTCACATATCTGTGCACACGTATACACACTCTTGCACAAAAGCACACAAAGGATTTTTCATGTGGTTTTACAGAAAGGCAGAAGGCTGAAAGCTCTGAACTAAGAGAATAAATCCAGTAGGACTTTGTCTCCTTGATCCAAGATGGAAGCAAAGCAGAATAAAACTATCATCATATGATGTAGATAAAAGAAAAAAAGAAACAAATATATGAAGTAGTGATTGCTCTCCCTACTCATTTGCCCCCAGCACATGAGAAGTCCTCAACTAGCACAGTTCAAAAATGAAAAGAAAAAAAAACCTACCACATATTCGTTGAAGCTGTTGTCTAGGAGTAAATCAAGTTATCAGATATTATCAGTGCAAGAAGATCATTTCAACAGCTAATATTGGAATATGTTTTGAAAGGATTATAGATACATGGAAGAAGTTTTATTTGATCGAATTCTTCAACACTTCAGTAAATAGTTGTAAAAGCCTGTCCCAGATTGATCTTGTTTCAAAACTCCAGGTTAACTGCTATGTGAAGAAAGCTGAAATTCACATTCAGCAGACAAAAATGTATATTAATTTACAGCACTGGTATAGCCACAGGAAAAACATCATCTTAAAAACAGAGAGTTAAAACTTCCATTTGGTTTTGAAGCTATAGAGGAAGACAAACTCTCGATTGTGATTCTGAGCACAGCAGCTGCAACTGCCATGGATGGAGACAATTGCTACTGGTCACATGACAGCCCTGGCTGTGAAACACTCTTTGCTAGAGTTCAGTCCCAGCAATAAGCCTTTTCAGAGGGACTGAATACTCCAGGTTTTGCTTAGGAAGAGAAACTGCTGCAAGTATTTTCTCAAAACAGTAAGAGAAGAGAGTAATCACACAAAAGAAAGGTGATCCATGCTCTCATTTTCACATAATTAAAAAAACCCATTGGGTTTTATTTTAAATTGAGATTTATTTTTGGATATTCACAAAGTAAAGTCTGACATAGCTGCTAGACCAATTTTGAGATTAAGGTAGTTAAGATCAACAACGGAACACTTTCATGCTGTCCTCACCCAAGAAAACCTGCACAGAAAGAGGCTGAAGACTGCTCAAGACAGTCTTGTGTTTTAGAGAATCTAGAACTTTTTAAGATAAACCCTCAGCTTCAAGCAGCGAAAGTTGCAGTGAAGAGCTTTGCCAAGGAACTGCTGCAAAGCTGCAGGGGATGCCATATAACAGTTTTTGCTGCAACTCTGCATGATAAGCCAGGTCTCTGGATCTATCACGGAGAGAGGGGCTGCTCCAAACACCAGGGCTGTGCCCAACTTACATGTGACTACATGCCCAGAAACCCAGCCACTGCTGGTGACACCTCCCAACTCTCAGCCTTCCTTGTAGGCTGTTCTTGCCACGAGGGAGCGCTCAGAACAGAAGCCTGGCCCACCTTAGCAGCAGAGGCTCATTAGAACAGCACCTTCCAGAATCTGACACAAGCTTTCTACAAAAGTACAGAGGTCTCCTGTAGAGACGGGCCAAGTCCACAGCAGGAAGAAACTGTTGCCCAAAGTGACTCAAGCAAAACACGGCTGCAGTCAAGGGCAGTGATGTATTACATTTTGTACAGAAGTCAGCATGCTGACAACTAACAGACCGTTTCCAGAAGACCTGGTCATGTTCATTTACTGCTGTATCCTATCTGTTTCAGCACTTCTCCAGTAGCTTCAAATATGTCTGAAAATCTCTAGGGTCTTCAGAAGTTGCCACAAACTGAAATACTATGAAGGGGCACACTCAGTGCCCTGCTTACTGCAATGAAAGGGTTCTGTTCCACTCTCAAAAATCCTGCCCTTTCTATCAAAGCAAGATTATTCTTACAAGCAGAATAGCACTGGAAGCTAAGTAAGTTTACTCAAAGTCTACCTATAAAAGCTATCAAGCCAAAAGCCTTTTTCTTCCTCTACCAGTTTAATTAAATATACTTTTGCCTGTTCATGTCTTGCCCACAGACACAGCTATTTATACCCTCACTTATAAATAGTTGTGGATTCTTTTCTCAACTAGATCCTCTTCTTAAAGGTATGGTCCAACTCAGCAGATGGACGTGAAATCAGCAAGTCAGTAGCAACCACCAGACTCTTGTCTATCTAAATCAAAACTGACTAACAGGGCAAGCCTTTCAAGCAAATATTGCTGACCAGTCAGTACCACAGTAAGCAGCAGATTTAAACCATTCTGAGATTTCTCATTACTGTTTGTGACAGTCAATGTGTTTCACTTGCCCGTGGTTAGCCTTCTAAGGAGAAAACTATTAGGAGTTCTTTTTCACTAGACTGGGTAACACGTAAGTGGGAAGGGGTCTAAAAAGAGAGCATCTGGTCCAAGCACAAGAAGCCAAGTAAATGCAATGATTCACTCCCACAATATGACAGATGTTTGGCAAGTCAAAAGTCAGCATCAAATGAAATTGTTTCCCCTGCATTCACATGATGCTTTTCGAGTTTATTCACTCTTCCTTCAAACATCGGGAAAAAAAATTCCCATGATGTATCTAAAAACAAAGCTCAGAGAAGTCCAGTAAAGAGTTCATTTTCTAGATGGTTTGGCCCACAAATCCTTCAAAAATACCTGGCTCTTCCCCTCCATGATTTCTTTGAGGCGTTTTAACACAGTGCTGAGGCTTCTTAACTGAACTGCAGTTCGAGGATCATGACCTCCAAGAGGTGGTTCTACTTTCCTTCGATTGTCTGGAAGGGAAAGAAGAGCAATATTCATTTCTTCCATGATACATCAACATTCACATTCCAACACAAAGCCCCATTAGAGGGAAAAACATTGACATACATATATTTTACAAAGCTACAACGCACATTACTTCTTGCCCTTGTGTTCTTTTCCCGTCAAAGGAGCTTCTGATGCCAGACAGCTTGCTTTGACTGACATTTTAAATACCACCCTCTGGGTTTACAAGAAGACATTTAAGTTCTCTGAGAATGAAAACATCTTTCGAAGAAGTGATTTTCAACCTACTAGATGAAGCTTGTAGTGGTCTTTTACAAAGCGCTGAGGTCTCATTTTTAAAATGCCCTCTAGGATATCAATACTTACAAAATAATTGCAACAATATACACATTCATTTTAGGAGTAGTATAAGTCAATGCTTTAACCTGAACTTATTTATAAATTACTACATCAAACACCAGAACTCCATTGCTCAGTTTTTATTAAAACCAGTAATTCAGAATAAAATGCATTCAGAAGTTCACATTTTTGGGGGATTTGGGGTGGTTTTTTTTGTTTGGTTTGGTTTTTTCCTAGGAAAAACATCAGGTTGTTGAGAACTTGTACAGTCATTCTTGATTAACTACAGCAAAGAGACTCCTGAATAAAAATGTAATGCAGCCAATTTCTTTCCTACAAAATGCTTGATTACTTTGAAGCATTGCTGTACAAGTTACAAATAAGCTCCTTCTCTCCAGAAAGATTTGAAAACACAGTTGTCTATTTACCTAAACATTTAAACATTTCCCAAGTCTCTTTTCTAGATCAACAACTTTCTGAATAGTTTAAAGTCTCTTACCAGCTTCGTTGCTCTCCATCAGAGTAGTGTTTTATCCAGCTTGCCCCTAGCACAGGAGGAGCAGACATGGCTGCTTTCTGTTTACTGCCTGAGCTATCCCTGATGTCAGCAGGAATGCTGACAGCTCTGCCTGAAGCCCATTAACTGTTGCTGTGCAGTAACAGCTACGCTACTGCTTCGCGTGCAGCAGACCAAAACCCTCCCTGTAATGTGACTAAAACCGTGGGATTCCATGCCTCCTCTTCAGTTTCTTAGTAGGTATTTTTAGTCAATCAGCCCACGTTTTGCTGCTATTTACAACAAAGAATGCACAACATTTTCCTTTTCAAGAAAAGAAACCCGTTTCTGTAACTAGCCACTTGGAATTGACTTCTTTTTAAAAATCAAACAGACTTTTGGGCAGTGCAAAGTTCAGTATTTTAGGGTGATTACGGGGACTTTCATATTTCAAGAAAACACTGATAATACCAGAGAAACCTCTGGCTCCTCCTTACTTCTATCACAAGATCTATGCTGAGTTTACTTCCTGCTACTTCCTCTGAATTCAAGAGTATCTCCTTTCCAGGAATGTTGCTTCCAATTCACAGAATTATCAGCTCTACTGCCTAACTACCAATAAATCTTGTCAGGCACATGATTTCCAAAAAACAAACATACACAGCACTGAGGATATGCCACAGGTAACTCCACACTGGTTCTTGTTACTGAAATGCCCTTTTCTCTGTTCCATAAAACAATGTCAGAAGGATGTCACCTACATAAGAAAAAGCATGCCATCAGCAGTAGCAGCACATGGCCAACCTGTTTATACTAGAGAAGTTGACTGATACTCAGATTAAAATTCAGATGGTTCTTTTCCTTCTCAATCATGAGATTTCTCCCTTTCTGAGGAAAAACACACTGCATAGCAAGAACCTAAGAAGTTATCTTTCTTGCAGTAAAGGAAACACTGTCTATAACACCATCCTTCAAAAAGAATTCCCATGTCTCAATCTTAGGTTAACTCCTACCCCTGCTCCAAACTGCATTATTGTAACTACCACAGCCATTTTGTCAGCTAATGCACACCTGATTTATAGACGTATACATTCCCAGTGTTGCAACTGTATTTCCTCATTTCACCATTAAATCTGCAAAACTCATGTTCTGTTCCACAAACACAGAAACCCTTAGAGGGTTTTTCTTGCTTTGCTCACATCATCATCCCAACTGCCATCAGTTGTACTTCTGAAGAGTTTTCATATCTCCTCTTGATTTGATCCCAAGAGGGTTGATCACACACATCAAAGTAGTAGTAAGCCTTTCTGGTGCTCCTGAAGCACCAAACTCAGTATATCACTGAATCATAGAACATTAAGGGGTTAGAACAGACCTTAAAGATCATCTAGCCCCAATCCCCACCGCCATGGGAGGGACATCTCCCACTAGAACAGAATGCTCCCAGCCTCGTCCAACCTGTCTTTGAACAATGCCAGGGCTGCGGCATCAACAACCTCCCAGGGCAACCTGTTCCAGGGTCTCACCACCGTCACAGTTAAAAATTTCTTCTGCCCGTCTAGCCTAAATTTCCCCTCTTTCAATTTGTATTGATGACTCCTTGTCCCGTCACTTCAGTTCCTGACAAAGAGTTCCTCACTGGCTTCCCTGTAGGCCCCCTTCAGATACTGGAAGATTCCTATGAGGTCTCCAGGCAACTTTCTCTTCCCTAGGCTGAACAGCCCCAACTTTCTCATGCTATTATATACATGCTAACATATATATGCCACTAAAAGAAACTTTCGCTTGTCATTGCTACATCTCAGCCCTTAAATATTAACACACCAAAATCAGTGTGGAACACATCTTTTCAGGAATATCAGTTTATGCAGCAATTGTGTTTTTTCTGTCCATTCCTTCCCATCTACATGTTCACTTAACAAAACCTCAAGAAAATGCCAAAGGAACTCCATACAGACTTAGAAATTGTCTTATTTCTAACCTATTTATTGTTCTTAAGTTAAAAATTAACTCCTACAGCTAAAAAAAAAAAGTTAACTTATTTCAACAGGAAACCTCATCCTTCCTATATGTATTTATGGTTGCTGATCCTTGGTAAAACCTAGGAAAAAACCTGAATTACAGAAATATGTTTTTACAGAGTTTCTTTCATGACTCTATAGTATTTTAGCATTCATTTTACAGTGAATGACAAGGTAAAAACACCACAAGAACTACAACCTAGAGTTTCAGTTTATAGAAGGAGAACTGACCATATACTAACACAAGAGGCAGAGATTCATACAGTTTCAACAATAAAAAAATATCCCTGCCAGAGATGCCACAGTTTTGGTAATACAAAACAACATGAATTGCTTTCTAATTACTTGCTGCCACAGCGTAAAATTTCATATTCAAGTTCACTGTCACAGTTCAAACATCACATCTTCCTCGAGTCACTGCCATAAAAAGCACTGCCACGAAAAGTAGGAAAATCGTCCTTAACTTCATTTTACAACATGCATTTTCATGTTCCAAACTCTTTTTGATTAGAAAAGATGCTCTGGTAATAACTCATGCTCCACAATGATTTCCAGTAACTACCACATGCTTTCCTCAGGCCTTCTTCCCCCTATACGATCATTGGCCATTCCTCGCTCCTGCTAAGCTCCTTTGCCATTCCCTATTACTGCCAGTCTGCCACAATTGTCTAGCATTAACAGCATTATCCTGCCTGACAGGGTAACAAGCTAGAAGTGTTTTTACTACCCATGCTCCCTCTGCAGCAGGTCAGCATTTCCAGTTCTCCTTAAACAGGATTTGCAAGCTGTGACATTATCTCAGTGACAATAGTCTCATTATTGGACTATTTTGGTTCAATCCAGCACCTTGAAATCCCTCATCTGACAGCACAGCACAGGCAGTCCAACACAACCAGCTGGGCACACAGTCACTTAGCAGTGACATCAGCTCTGCGGCGCCTACTCCAGCACACGACGATGCAACAGGCTACCCAAGAGAGGCCACACAAGCCACTGGAGAGTCTCAGCACTGGTTCTTCAGCTGCACAACCTTCAGAGCATCTCTGACATAAGCCAGGCACCCAACAGCTCCTCCTATTTTCACAAAAGACAGTAAGGAGCTATTCTAATGTTTTTGTGTAAGCAGTCCTGAAGGGAAGCCCACAACTGAAACCCTACACATCTGCTGCCAGTGTCCTACAAGAGCCACCATCCCTCCACGCTGTTCTGCACTTGCCGTTGTCAGCCAGCACAGTCCCCGAGCAATGAAAAGATCTCCTACACAGACACTACAAGCTAATGCACAGATGAGGGGTGAGGGTCAGCATCTTCAGGAGCAATTTCATTTCATCACTATTTAGAGGCACGGGCAGCAGCCTTTTATTTATTTATTTCAGTTTACTTAACTCGATACATTATTTAAGATCAAGCAGGCTAGAGAGACCTTTGTGAAGTGCTTATACATTTTCCTGCCTACACTTGCCCACATTATTAAGTATCCAAGCAATGGCAAAGCCTAGAGAGACATTTTCAGGCCTGCAGACACAGAGCTACAAGAAAACTTAACTCAATTAGACACCTCACTGTCACCGAAGTCAGTGGGTGACCTAACCTACCAATCTGGATGTTTATGTAAATCCCATCACTTATTTTCCTACTTTTCACTATTTAGATACGGTAATAATTTCAAAGATTATTTGTGCAGGCCAGCATCAGCTGCAATAGCAGAAATAAAATTCTCTGCTACTCAATGAAAATCCTCAAAGATCTGATTATTCAGCATCTTTTTAGGTAAAAAAAAAAAAAACGAAAGAAAAATAATTTTCTAAAGTTTGCTTTAAAAAAAACCCAGTGCCTGATTTTCAGAGAAGAAAAATGGAAGTACTTTTCCTTCTCTTCGAATAAAGTGAGATGGCCTAAAAAACTCCCCCAAACCTTGTCACCAATCCCATACACTTTTACATGCATTACACAGAGCTCATGTTTGTTACAGCACCAAGGTTGGTGGGGGGAAAATACTCAACAGCAAGTCAGGCCACTCAGCACACAGTATCACAGAAGTATCTTCAAAAAGTGAGCAGCAATTCCTGCTTGGTCTAACTTTTCTTTACAGGCTAATACATCATCACATTTTTCTAAGCATACTTGCATCCAAACTCAGAGATATGAATGGAGGTCCTGAAAAGGAGCTGGAATAATACAGCAACAGTTCCTCTCACACACACCTTAAACTAAGTCTTATTCCCTAGCTGATTAATCCCAGTGGAAGTCAAACAGCAAGATTATTTCTGCCTTCTGAGTATCAAACAACATACCTCACCTGAAGGTAAATTCTTATCCCCAGGCAATTTCCAAGTGATTTACAAGAGGTACCAATAAGAAGTAAATTGGCTTATCAGCCAAGAGCACATGGCTGTTGTTGAGACATTTGAGAAAATTCTTTTCAAAAGAGCCCAAACAAAACAAAACAAAAACCTCAAATTAATTAATTAAACCCCTTAATTGCTTTTTTGGAAGAAGTGCAACTAAAAAGATCAAACAGTACTAGAGGGCAAGGAGGAAGATGATGAACATGTTTAACTAAGCATGCAAATGACTTAGAGAAAAATGCTAGTTATCTGTACTAGACTCTTGCCTGGCTACCAAAACTACACACCTTTCTAAAAATCCTATATACATTAACAACATTTAGGATCTGATTTGTTTGTACTAGGTACCACACTCTGGGAAATACTGTCTTGCACAAGATTGTTACCCAGTTTAGCAGTTTCCTCAAGGCTATCACTAACAGCCGACAGTAACCAGTCAGATCTCAAGAGGGATCCCTGCAATCTACTTCCTAGCTCTTCCAGATCTTCAAAAAGCCATTACACAGTTGCACCTTTGAAATCACAATCAATTCAGATTCCGGCTAAAAGATTCAGTACAGTATCTGGCAATAGTTTCAAGGTTAGGCAGGACTGGCAAAAAAAAAAAAAAAATCTTAAGCACAACTTCCTATTCAATTGTCCTCAAAACAACTACAAGCAAAAACCTCCATTTACAACTCCCTTGAAGACACAAACATTAAATCCATCCAGACTAAGCAATAAAGTTAGAGTTAGCATGTGGATGATAAGAAACTGCAGTCTCTCAAGACAAAGCAGAAATGTTCAGGATCAAGGTTCAAGTGACTTTAAAACATTGGATGTGTTTTGGCAGCCTCTTCTGTTCCAGACTGTTTTCCAATTGAAAGAGCAGAGCCTTGACAAGAAGTTGTCTTGCTGGAACACCAAGAATGGCGGAGGGAACATGTTTATGATGTTAAAGTGCAACCTCACTAACAGAAGCAGTGTAGCCTGATACCAAATTCTGCTATGAATATAGACACTCAATGAGCCTTTGCTCACATCCTTCCACCTCACCCTGAAGCATCCTGGCTAGGTACAACATTGCCTGATAGAACAAAGAGCTGAAATTACCCAGAGTAGCAGAAGATCTTCTTTGCAGCTCACCAGTCAGTTGTTTTTTGTAAGGAATTGGTGATCTCAGAGACTGAGCCCTCGTGGGATGCTGAGGGCTGGACCAGCCACCACTCAATGCTTGTGGATCACTCTGTCCTGCCTCTGCTCTCTCCGCTGGGGATGCAAGCCTGCCATCATCTAGAGTTGACAAAAAGCAAGAAACCAACTGTTCAGACATGATAAAGAAAACCAATAGTGCATGCAAAGCTAAGGGTAAAAAAACTCCCACAAATAGCTCTTTTGAATCATGATTAAACAAAACAAAACAAATGAACTTCTAGTTTTAAAAGTACTATACACATCATGGAAACAGGACAGTAGGCTGTCTTCAAGGCTCAGGCTATTTCAGAAATTCCCTAATGTGAAAAGTGTCAAAAAAAACCCCTGGCAAATTATTCTTGAATATGAGTAATTCTTGCTAAATAGAATAGCTACACTCGACTATCAGCTTCTGCCTTGAAAAGAGTTTCGCAGTTATTTTACAAGCCAGTACTAAGGTCACATTAAAGTTACCACAGCCTTTAATTTCCATCAGCAGATCAAGTATAGACAGGTTCTCATTGATTCCACTAAGATGCACATTTCACGTGTTGCTTCAAGGTTGTTTTCCCATTCACTCAATGTAACACTTTGCTGAGTCCAGCTACATTTATCAGAAACAAACAAATGAAGCCAGTATTGACCACATTTTATGCTACTTTCAATAAATTAGCAATGACAAGTACTACTCTACTATGCAAACTAATAGCAGTCATACCAAGTAATTATTTTTCATTCTGCATAAGAAGAGTCTGAACAGATCGGTTTGCTTATGCAGAAAGCTGTTTGGCCCTTTTCCCCCAGCCCAAACATTGCTGAAGTACGCTTAGCAGAGCTGGATAATGAACAGACTAAACAAAAGCAGCTGACCAGTGTGCCATCTCCAGTAAAGGGATACACAGGTTTTGCACAAAACCCAGGTGCATTCATTCACCACTCTTTGCAGGATCTTTCTTTGAAACAAAAAGGAACTTACACAGTTATTTTAGAGTTTCCCTAATGAGAACATATTTCATGACACATGCAGCACAAAGGCCAAAATCAAGTAACACTTTTCAATATAAGAAACTTGCACAACGCTTCAAGACTTCTCGATGGGGAACACCTAAGCCATGCAAATTAAGTGTGGACTTCCTGCTTTATTGCAGCTCAGCTGTCACCCAGCTGCAGGTACAAGATGCATAGGAAGGTGAGGGATGGATGAAGTCTGAAGTAAGAACTTGCACTGGAAGGACAAGCACACATTTTGCTCATATAGGCTTGGCAGAGCGTTACTCCTACTTTCAGCCCAAAAAAAATTCATATAGGCAAAGGAAATTCTAATGTCAAGCTAAGCATCTATACAATACTATCTGCAAACTGGCTTGTCTTTGACTTTCCTGGGCAGCCACAGATTTCCAGCTGCAAGACGCTGGCTATCTCCTCTCATAACACAGCTCTACTACGTCACCCAAAAGCAAGATGCAACATCCCTCACAGAAGAACTGACATCAGCCCTTTGACATTATGCTCCTATGTCCAGAGGTGTTTTTAGAAGAGCAAAGGGCACACACAACCCGTGCCCACGCATCCCCCTTCCAGCACTTACCTTTGCTGAAACGGAAGAGATTTACAAAAGAACTGTAAGCTGATTTAAAAGGAGGCTCGTCCTGGTCAGGAGTCAGGGGTTTGAAGTGAGTGAGATGAGACGGACTGCTGGGAGAACGAGGTAGATCACTGGTAGAGTCCAGTGTCGGAGATCGTTTGTCATCTGCAGCCATTTCACATGCCCTGGAAAGAGGTCAGCAATATACATCACACACGGGGTGGTGAAACAGAACGTCTTCAGTCTTCTGAACAGGAGGTGTCTCATTAGATCCGAGAGGAGAGACATCCACCCAGCTGACCACAGGCATCGGCTATTAGCATAGATCAGGAGTGCCAGAGGAGCTCATGCCCCCTGCCCAGCCACTGACAAGAGAGCAGCATCTCTGCAGAGGGCAATTCAGAGCGCCTAGTTAAACATCCAGAGCAACAAAGCAAACAACCACTACACTGATGACACACTCCAGCTGAGGTTTATGGGAACTTGAAGTTTTCAAATGGAGACTCTGCATGCATATCACAAAGAAGTTTTGACAGCTCTTCTAATGCTGTGACTTCTGCAGCCCTTGCAACAAAACTGGAAACAGGCATGCCTGAGCAAGCACAAGGCAGACTTGTTGTTTGGCCAGGTTAACTCCAGAATGAGGAGCAGAACAAACTACAAACAAAAACAGGACTGAAAGATTAAGTTCTGTGGGAAACTATTTCCCTCCCCTCTGCATTACAATACAGGCCCTTGTGCAGGTTACCAGAGAAGCAACCCAAACTGTGCTTTACTTGTTGTCAAATCTAACACCTCCAAACTTTCTCATTTTCAGGAGCAGCTACATTAAGGAGGAAAAAAAAAAATGAAAACCCCAAACCACTTTCTGTATTAGGAGAAGCCGTACTTGTAAACCCTATTTTCTGCATACCAAAGGTTCCATACAGCCAAGAGTCACACTTTTCCCCAGCCCATACTCTAAGCTAAGTAGACACCCAATTTCTTTCACAACACCTCACTCAGCCTGCACTTCTAACCTGCTAGGCTAAGGTGCTTGCAACCTTCATCTTTTTTTAAGCAAGATTTAGTGAAATGTTTAACAGAGCAGGAACACAGGGAGTTGATGGAACCTATGAGTGATGGCTGATTTTTACCTGTGCCAAGGATCAAAACCCCTTATGAGCCTACTTCCTGCTTAGCAGCTGATACACACTACTCCATGAAACAACAATTTCCAGTTCCCACAATTATTCCCTAGAACTTACAGGCATATATTGCTGACTAGAATATTTTCTTCCAAGTTCCAAGAAGCCCCACTAAAAGAAATCTGTGCAGCCCAGAGAACATCAACGTGATCAGCAAGTCACACTGAAAGTGCTAACAAGCTCCATGCGGCTCATGTGGCAAGGTTTGACTACTCCTACAAGGAATGCTGAAAAGATGGTATCTGCAAGTCGTTCACATGACTTCTCAGAAGACTTCTGCCCGTAGCTCTGCACAGTAAGCACCTCCAGCTCAGAGCTTCTTTTGCTGTTCACATATCCTCAGGAAAGAAAGCAGAGAGGCATCATTTACTAACTTTCAAGAGAAACTTTGGTCAGGTTCTTTATGTAAGGCTGTTTTCTACATCCCTCTCCCCTGTAAATCAGAGTATGTTTTGTTGTTGTTCATTTCAGCAGTATTATTCAAACAGATGATTTGAATGTACTTTAACACTGGAGTTCATGGAACATTTTCCTTGAAAAACATATCTTCAGGAAAATTTAGAATTGCTTCTTCCATCTTAAGGCAACTAATAGTTTGCTTTTTAAATGTTGAACATACAACAAGGGTGTACCTTCACATACGCTACCACATTAAAAAAACCACTATGAAGTTAATCAGTTTTATAGGAAACTGTGTTCATATTTCAGCAACTGACTATAGCCTGGCAAGATAAGAGTTACAAGCAAGTCTCTGAACTTGCATTAAATACATATATGGGATTACAGAAAAATAAAAACTTTCGTTTCAAGGGGGGAAAAAACCAATAATAATTGCTTCCATCAGAGTATTATTGGCCTAATTAAAATGATTGAAAAGAATAGCATTGTACCTGGCATTAACCCCAGAAACACCCGGATTTTCTGTGCTGTACAACACACTAGCTGTGGAATCTATCAGCCTTTCTATGCTTTAGTTGTCCCACTAAAGGGAAAATACTCCCCCTCATCTCACCGCAAGAAACCAAGAAATAGTCACTTTTTCGTATAATATGAGAAACGAGAAAGCAAGGTGCACATATCGGTCAACAAGCAGAAAACCAGAATACCTTCCTCTCAGGGTCCTCACCAAGAGTCCCGGGGAACGTATCTAAACCCACCCGAAGCTGCGGCTTCAGCAACCAACTCGTCATCGATAAAATACGGAGTGCGAGGGTGGCCGCGAGCCTCCTCACACGTCCTGCTGTTCCATGCAGAGCAGCGCCGGGACATCCTGCGTCCCACAAAACCGACCACAGCTGCTCAGTGCCACAGCGATACGGCCACTCCCTCTTACACAGACGCTACTCCCGGGCACCTGGATAACACACCCCGCGTGCAAAAACACGCGCAATTTAAACACAACTGCGCGACACAGACGCTTCATTCCCAACCTCTGCGAAGGAAGCTGCTTTGCTCTTCCCTCTGTGAAGGGGACACCGCTGCCCTCCCCGGCCTGGGACGGCAGACCCGGAGACCACCTGCGNGCGGGCTGTGCTCACCTGCTGCCCGCGGCCGCGGTGCCGCTGCTGGGGCGGCACCGCCCTCTTCCTTCACCGCCCGGCCCGGCAGCTCCGCCAGCCCCGACCAACCGCCCGCCGACCGCGCCGCTCCCCGCCCAGGCGTCGCCAATCGAAGCGCCGCGCACTCCACCCGCCGGCAGCGCCCGGCCCCGCCCCGCGGCCCCTGCCGGCTGCTCCGCCGGGGCGTGGCACACCCGGGCTGCTGCCTCGGGAGCCAGTGGCAGTGCGGCGAGCCGGTGTCCCTCTGGCAAGTCATAGTACACTATATTTCATTAATATTCCCTTCTCTTCTATTCTCGCCCCGAGGTTCCTCCCCGGCCACGCTTCCCGCCTCGCCCCCGCCCCAG
>VZTF01008143.1:523626-576621 GCA_013397755.1 Cnemophilus loriae
GGGCGTGGCCACATAAAGGGCCTCGCGCACGGCCCGGCCCCGCATCGCGCCCGCACCGCTGCACGGAACGGAACGGAACGGCACCGGGCCGCTGCTGCTGCAGGTAAAGGGGATCGGCACAGCCCCAGCGCGCCCGGGCTTCGGCGGCTGCACAGCACCCTTTGTCCTTCCTGTCCCGAGCGCGGCGCCCCCGACCCGCAGCGGGGCCCCGAGGGGCGGGGTTGTGTTTTAAGGGCTTTTTTCCGTCGGTGCGGGCGGGACCCCGCGGCCGCGCCCCGCCCGCCGCGAGTGTCGCTGAGGTGCCTCGGGAGCTGAGGGTGCTGCACCCTAGGATCGCCCGCCCTGTCCTGGGCTGGGCTGTCTCCTCTCGCACTCCTGGGGTCTCCCGGCAGTCGGTGGTGTCGCCAGGGCGGGCCGGGCTCGGGGGCCCTCGCGCGTCCCCGCCCGGAGGGGGAGTGGTCCCGGTTACGGTCGTGCCGGCGCTGGGATTTCAGGCTCGGCCGGGGCGGCGGCTGCTGCCCGCGGCCCGGTGGGCAAATCCCCCCTGTGCTACGAGATCGCCTTGCGGCCGGAGAACAAGTGCAGGCGAGAGCTCCGTTAGTGCCAGGAACCCGCTCCGCGCCCCCTGCGAGCCGCCTCGTCCAGGGAGATCTGCTGTACACCGGAGTTACGGGCTCGTTGCAATTGTTAATTATTGCCTGCAGGCCCCGAGCCCTTCCTCGGGACCAGGAGGCATTTGGAAATACACAGTTTCTCCTAAGTTGCCTTGGCTGTGTGCCTGGGTTAAGTGTATTTAAAGAGCTGCCGCAGGAGAAAGACCTTGCTGGATTTTGGCAGTTCAGTATAAAATCAGAGGGGCCGAGTAACAGAGTTGAACTCTAGGGAATGTGTGCTCTCTAGAGGAGCCTCTTGGCATGTTGACTGGTGTGCAGAAGAGGGATGCTACTGCAGTACTGCCCCAGTTCGTAGAGAAACTAGGAACACTGGTGACTGAGGAGGGGAAAAGTACTGGGGCTATGATCAGATAAACATCTTGGATGCTGTCAGAGTCGTTGAAGAAGCTGCTGTTCCCACACATCAGTGGAGTTGTATTTCAGTGGAGGTGTGTCTCGCCTACCTTTGTGTTCTCTGCGTGACAGCAGCATCGAATAGTTCTGAAGCCAAACCTGTTGCTGTGACTGACATAGTCTGATTTCTCTTAGTTAAGCAGAACCGAACCACAAAACAAGCAGTGTTTTGTGGGTTAGTGCCTGTCTACATTTTTACTTAAATGAATCAGACTGATTCTCAGATTGTACCAAAAGTAAAACTGAACTCTTTGGAGTTGTAATTCTGTAGCTAGGCCATGGACTGTGATACGGACCTTATCTGTTTAGATAGTTGTAATTGAAAATTGAGTTTAAAGTACTTGCATAAATAAACTGAGTTCAGAGTGTGAAGTTCAAGTTCTCCTTGAGGACTAGAGAGGCCTAATATAAGCCAAGATACTGTCTGTGTTAGGGATAGAAGTGCCTGAAGTAGTTTATCTTTTAAACTGAGACTCAGTAACACAATCTTATTTTACCTTTTTTCTTTTCTTTTTTTTTTTTTTAGGTTTTCTGTTAGTTTTGGGTGGGTTTTTTTGTGGTAGTTTTGTTTTGGGTTTGTTTTTTTTGTTGTTGTTGGGGGGGTTTGTTTGTTTTGGGGGTTTTTTTGGTTTTGTTTTGTTTCAGCTTTTGCACTTTAAAAGGTTTGGAAAAGCTTGATCCTGTCAACATAGCTGAGAAAGTTTATTCTTTCCCAGACTAAAATTGTTTAATAGATTGGATTTTAGAAGTTCAGCACAAGTTACTTTAATTAAAAAAAAAAGAAAAAAAGAAAATTGGAACCCTAGGATAGTCTCCCAACGTGCTTGTAATGTGGGCCCTTGCTCTAGAAGCCTCACACCTCGGAATGACTTGGTCTAGATGAACAGGTCCTGTGTGCAGTAGGACCCTTCATTCTGGATCAAGTCATTCATGGCCCTCGGTCTCTGTGGCACTGCGACCTCAGGCTCAAGGGCTGCTGTCTCACTGTGGTATCCCAGCAGCTGCACACAAGAACGGGACTGTCTGGAAGGAGGAATTTGCCAAGTCATAGCTCTTGCATAATTGGAGCCAAGACCCAAGAAACTGTGGCTGTTGGAAGGCAGTGCGCTGTGTTAGAGAAGCTCAGTGGCTTGTGAGGTTTTTTTTGACAAAGAGCAAGGTGCAAATAGAAGGGCAGAGTTCAAGTTTATTTTTTTGAGGCTTTGTTCACAAATATCTTGGGAAACCTCTGTTCCCTACGGCAAACAAATCTGTGCAGTATTTATTTTAACTGTAGAAATAAAGCTTGCCATAAGAAAATACTCTTGATGTGTAGCCCTTGGATTTTTCTGTTTCCTTCCTTTCTGGGGGACAAAGCTAATAAAGAAGCTGATAATATATTAATCTTAATAGTTTCAGCAGTATGAGCTGTCATTGTAATCATGTCCATTAACCCCTGGTTTTCGGAAAAAGGTGGAGAAACAGGCAACTGGACTGGAACTCCTGAAATCTAAAAGTAAACTGTGCTCACCTGTTTCTATGGAATTTGGGGAAGAATTTGGTCATGTTTTCAAATTCTTTCATACAACCATAATTAAAGCCCATGCCCTTAACTGTCAGATATTAACCTTTCTTTTTATCCTCACATAGATCTCCCTAGGAGCCGGGGCTTTAAGAAAAATACCATTTAGCATGAAACTAAGGATAAACTGGGGTTATTTTCAAGACTTTTTGGAGAGATCCTGTATGCTATGTTAGTGCCTCACCTAGTTATGTTGTAAAAATGCAGGATACATGTATTGGTAGCTGTTAACTTAGGTTGGGCCTTTTTTATGTGTATTGCAGGTCAAGATGTCCAAAAAAATCCGCGGAGGCTCCGTTGTGGAGATGCAAGGAGATGAAATGACACGGGTCATCTGGGAACTGATTAAAGAAAAGCTGATTTTTCCTTATGTAGATCTGGATTTGCACAGGTAATGGCTCTTTGACACTCAGCTACTTTGTACTGCAATTTACATGTGTCATTAGGCATTGATGGAGTTTCACTTAGCGCCGGAAGCATCCCCTCCGGGGTTCCTCACAGCAGAGAGCAGTGAATGCTGAATTGTGAGTTAGCTTTTTTCCTGTACTGTGCCTCTAAGAAAGTCTCTCAGAGACATGGCCTGTATTTTGATCTCCTGTGTCTTGGGGTTTCCAGCACCTGGGCAGTCTGCATGACTCCCTGCAGCCTTAACAATTAGAAACATGGGCTGTTCCAGCTGCTCCCTGACTTGAAGCCTAGCATCCGTGCACCCCTGAGTAGGCTTATGGTTTCTTGCCGTGCCTGTTTGAAGATCTGCCCAGAGTACAAAAGGGTGGTTGTAGGGCACAGACTGTGCTCTGATGGCTGTAAGCTTGAGCTCTGCTGTTGACAATGTGAGCTAACTGTTGCAATTACTCCCTGAACCTAGGCTGTGCTCCTGTGCTCCCTTCTGGAAAAAAACAAATACGAGCAGCTGGGTACAGCAAAGGGAACGTGCTCTCTACAGCATCTGGCCAGGCAGAACAAATAATCTCTTCCCTTTCTGGCCACCGAGCTATAATTACTAGAGAAGTATCCAGCTGCATTGCTCCTAGCCATGTGAACAGAGGCCTTCAGTGGTATCTGCCATAGTTAAACCCACACATCTGACCTCTTCCCCTGCCACTGGAGCCATTTGTATGCCACCTACATCAGGCTTTCTGCTTGCTGGTGTTGGGAACCAAGCAGACAGGAACCCAGCAGCATAATACATGCACACAGTCTGGAGAGCATCCCTTTTCAAAGAGGGGTGGGAGGAGGGCAAGCAAACCCCTGGCTGAGGCAGCACAATGGCTGGATTCATGTACAGCTGGCCGTGCTTCAGGGCTGTCCCATGCTGGGCACCCATTGTTCTCCAAAAGCTATTAAAACAGTGAGCATGGAAATGACCTTCCTCTGATGTTTGAGGGGAATATTGGCAGTTTTGCTGCCAGAGCAGGCTTGTGGGTCCATTGTCAAAGCAGTTTTTAAGCCTAGTGTAGTTTCATGTTCTCAGTACATGAAGGAAGTCAGAACCCTCAGCACAAGAGGTTTGAAATAAAGGCTCATATTCATCTGGGTATTTTGCTGCTCCATACAATTAGAATCCTCAGCTGAGAGCTGCCATTGCAGGAAGCTCAAAAGGCAAGGCCAAGGAGATACTGTCCCATGCTGGCAGAAAACCTCAGCCATAAACTGAAGCTCTCCTTTCTCCAATCTCCTACCAACCTCCACTAACAGGAGATATGTCACTGTATAGGTCTGTTTTCTTCCAGTCCAGCAGCATTTGCACTGGAAGAGGGATAACTTCAGTTGTGGCAGAATGCTGGAACTACACTCACAAGCACATACAGGGTCTAGTTTCTTTCCTGGTGAACACAAATAAATGTCCTGGGCAGTCCTGACCATGTTTGTGGGTTTGTTACAGCTATGACTTGGGCATTGAGCATCGTGATGCTACAAATGATAAAGTAACTGTGGAAGCTGCTGAAGCCATAAAGAAATACAACGTTGGCATAAAGTGTGCAACCATCACTCCTGATGAGAAGAGAGTGGAGGAGTTCAAGTTGAAGCAGATGTGGAAGTCTCCCAATGGCACCATTAGAAACATCCTAGGTGGCACTGTCTTCAGAGAGGCCATTATCTGCAAGAACATTCCCCGGCTGGTGTCTGGATGGGTGAAACCCATTGTCATCGGCCGTCACGCTTACGGGGATCAAGTGAGTCACTTCAGTGTTTACCCCTCTTTTTGTCTTAACAGGCTTATTCCTGACTGGTGTAGAGCTCCAACGACTTAGACATACCTGTGCTCCTGCTCTGTCCCTTGCATTGCACCTGGGAGCACATACTTGGTAGCACTTTCTTTGTACTGCACCTGGCAAGTGTGGGAGAGCCTGGTTCGTGTCTCTCTTCCTTGAACAGTGTCACTGTCTGAACAGCATTCAAAGGCCTGTGCTTGGATTACATAGGCCTGTACTTAGACACTTAACTCTGCTAAGTTACTGTTCTTCACCTCTCTAGAACCCTCCTCCCTACACAAGAACATCTCTAGAAAATATCCTTTACACTGCCCACCTTCTTAGTTCTCAGGACTTTCTCGTGTTAAATGTTGCTTACAGCAGAAATGGATACAAGTGAGTGATTTCTGGAAGTGGGCAAAATTGCCTTCTGTATGGGGGTGTGGTTTTGTTCTATTTTTTTTTTTTTAAACTGTGATCTGCTGCTTAAACTTGCATAGCACCTGCAGAATTGGTATCTGAACTGGGCACATCAGGCTGTGGTACAGAATAGGGAAACATCTATTATCAGAGCTCTCCTGACAGTGGTAGTACAAGGCTGTGGAAAGCCCCGGAATGGTTCTCAGTGTTGTGCCCTTTGAGTAGCCTGGAAGACAAGAATCACGCATACTGTTCTCCATGGGCAATCATATGCTGTAAAGCTACCAAACATGGCAGAAGAAGTCTTCTGGAAGAGCCAAGTGCTTAAATAGATGACTGAACCTGCAAACTGAAGGCAAGTCATTAGATTACCTGGGATAGGAAGGTAAAATAATACATTTTCAACAGGAAAAGAATTGCAGAACCCTGACTCTAGAAAAGAATGGGATTCAACATCCTTAAAGGTTGTGAACAACTGAGAAGGTCAAAATAATAATAGGAAACTGGATTAAAGGGGAAGGATTGGAACCCTGCCAAAGTATGAGATTAAAGTGAAAGGAACAATATAAGAACATACCAAGGACATAGGAGTGAGACACTTTAACTTCAGAACAGCTCAGGGAACAGATTCCCTTTATAGAAGGAAAACTACATGAAAAGGAATAACAAATTTCAAGGAAATGTAACTTTAAATAGTACTGTTCAGGACAATTGGGAAGATGAGACCTCATTTAGATACTTGAAGGTTTTAACTTCAAAGACTCTTACTACAGGTTGGCCTTTCAAATGTCATCTTGTATGATGTATGAACCCTGTTACTTACGAGATCAGCAGTTGTAATACGAATGGCTTTTCTGAGGCAGGGAGAGGAGCCTTTCTACCCACCAACCACACAACAGTCTAAATACTCTGCACTTTAAAACTTCCCTGCGTCTGCAGAAGTACATACTCTGCCAATTGATGGAGCCCAAGAATCTGTGAGCTTTTTCCCCTAAAGGGGAAGATGGCTTCTGAAACAGGCACACTCTTGACTACTTAAGGACACAGTTTAGTGGTGCAGTTGGCAGTGCTGGGTTAACTGTTGGAGTTGATGATCTTAAGAGTCTTTTCCAACCTAAGTGATTCTATGACTCTTGTCTTTCTAATCTCTAGTAAAATAATACAATGACCACCTGGCTGAATAAGAAGTCTGCTTAATGGGGTTTTTAGTACAACTGCTTTCCTGTACCCTGCCCTCCCAAATGAGGGCTGTCTTTTATGGTTCTCTCTTTCTGATAGATAAAATCATAATGACAATTTTTTTTAACAGTACAGAGCAACTGATTTTGTGGTACCTGGGCCTGGAAAAGTAGAGATGGTCTACACTCCTACAGATGGAGGCAAACCAGTCACATATCTGGTCCATAACTTTGAAAGTAGGTATTTTCTCTTATTAGTGATTAAAACTGATATTTTGGATTTAATTCAACCTTGAATTATCAGTCAGATCTGTTTGATGGTAAAATATGGCTTTGAGGTAGAATGGGGGAGAAAGTTTGGGCCTTCTTCATTTATTTGTCAAGTACTGAAAGTTCCTTGAAATCTTCCTGGGATCATGTCAAGAACACAATCATATTAGACTGGCCACCTGTCATGCTCCTTATATGACAACTCTGATAGCAGTATATATGTTTTTCTCTCTGATCAGAGACAAACTTGCTATGTAAACAAGACTTGACCTAAGGGGACATATATTTGAGAACAATTCATGTGTAATTCTTCCTGGGTTTAGTTTGTTTTACTGGTCTCTGTATACTTTTGCTATTTTTGCTCTTCTTTATGAAGCAGTGTTTTTATTTGTTCAGTAGAAATGAGGACTAGCACTTACTCTGTAAGGTGGAAAGAAGATTTCACAAGGGTGAAAGGATGCTTCTAACTGTGTAGGCTGTAACTGTTTCAACAGATGCAGTCACAAAGGTTTTGGTGTCCCTCCTGTCCCTAGTGCTGTGCTGGTTGCAGACGTTGCTAGGCTCAGGAGTCCTGACATTGCTGGGCTTTGTTCCTGGAAGCAGTTACACACATGTTGCCAGAACTCAGGCTGTTTTCTGTAGGGGCAGGATTCAAGAAAACATCATACAAGTTATCTCTCTTGTCTATCATTGATCAAAGGGTTCAGGATTGTAAGTCTTACGGTGATCTATGTGTGAGTGTGCAGTGTTTTGGTTTTAGCGACAAAAAAAATGAAGTCCATGTAAACCACAGCATCCAAATTTGTGTGCGATTGGTTTGGCAAACAGGTACCAAGACTGGCATATGACCCTCTTTTGTAATACTTGATTTCTCTGCAGTCTTGCTCATAAGAGCCTAAATCTCTACCATCTCTTGTTGCATAGCCTTTCATCTGGAGTTCACCTGCTTCACTGCCAGTCCTAATCTGTTTTCATTTGATAGGTGACTGGTGAGCCTGTGGTGGAGATGTGTGGCCATCCAGCTGCCAGTCTGATTTGCTGCTCTGCATTGCATCAGCGAGCAGAAAGCAGGGAAGTGCAAAGATGGCAGATCCCTGCTGTTGTTCTGGGGAGCTGCCCTCCCCACAGATAACTGTTGTGCCAGCATATCGCCCAAATGATTAAGGGAAGCTTGTCTTTTTCCTGTACTAGTGTGTTCAAACTTGACACTGAATCAAGAGATTTTTAGTAGGCAGTAGGATTGTATGATTGCAATAAGGATTTTCTTTTTTACATTTACGTATGAAAATAGCTGTTAGAATAAAGCTTAATAGCTGTCATCCAGCAACCATGAAATCATAGCTCCTGAGGACATACTCTCTGTAGCAGATCACACCCCGTACTGTCCTTGACTCCATAGGGAATGCACAGGGACAGCATGTATTTTCACTGGTAACAGGAATTTCATCCTCTGCCAATATAAACTTTAAATGTCATTGCTATGTTGGCAAGCAGATAAACCTCCTCTGGCTTCCCCTCTTCATTCTGCATGTATGTCCGTATAGTAACAACCATCTGGAGGTAAGGACAAATGGATATTAGGAAAGGTATTTAAAAACTCTGGAGTGTTTCCAGAGCAAAGATCCCTGATATTGGCACTGTACAAAAACTATACAGATGGTGGTAGTGAGGTGCTTAAAATTAAGTACATGGTATCTACTTTTCACTAGAAACAGAGTTGTGCTCTGAAAATGACAAAGCTTTCTCATGAAGCTCTAGACCCTACTTTCACCCACAATCATCCTCTTCCATGATCTGAGTGCTGCTTTCTTCTAGCTGAGCTGGGCTGCAAGTTCAGCACACTTCCATTTGTGCTTCTAACACACAGCCTTGCACAGTCTAAGTCATGTGAGTGTTGATAGTTCCTCAGAGCCTTCTCAGGACTTGCCTGAGCACCCACATGACTGGCACGTTCTTCCCACAACTTGCTAGAAGTGAGCTTGAGCAGGTGGCTCAAAGCTGCGTGGTAGGCCACACATGTGCTGAAAAAATGCAGGAATTCATGTGGAGTCTTGTTTACCTGAGCTAGGCAAAGCAGTCCTTGACTGCTGGAGTTAGTTCTAAAGGTGCAAAGCATTTAAAGTGTGAGCACATCCATTTCTGGCTTTGACTGAGACCTCCTGCTCCAAACTGCTGCCTGCTGCTTTGGTAGAAAAAGACTATATTACTCAAATGGCTAGTAGGAGTTCAAGTACACTCGCTTCTGTCACAGCTTTGCTGCTTAGGCTGGATTAGAACAAAACTTCTTAGAGGGATTAGATCACATTATTAAGATGTACTTACCAGTAAAACAAAACCACCTTCCTATCCATGTGTCAGGACTGCTGGAGCTTTGAGCTGATAGTGTAAAGCGTATCTTCTCCTGAAAGAACCAGCCTTAGATTGAGAACTAGATTAAGACACCTGGGGAGAGCATCAGCCTGCCTGCCAGCCAGAGTATGCTATGGAGAGAATAAAATTCTTAACCAAAACTAAATCTAGTTGATTCCTATCTGTTCTTCCTCCACTAACAGACTGTGGTGGTGTAGCCATGGGAATGTACAATCTTGACCAGTCTATCAAGGATTTTGCCCACAGTTCCTTCCAAATGGCACTGTCTAAAGGCTGGCCCCTCTACATGAGCACCAAGAACACCATTCTGAAGAGATACGATGGCCGCTTCAAAGACATCTTCCAAGACATCTATGACAGGTAATTAGTTGTGTCCTTCCTACTGCAGCGCTTAAGTCTGCAGCAGGAACATCCCCTCTAGCCTTATGAGTTGCTTTTTCAGACACTCAGCAACACTTTAAGGGCATGGGGCATGCCATCTCTGTCACAGCCTCCCTTGTCCTGCAAGGCACCATACTCGATGTGGAAAGCTCTGCTAATGTGGCTGTGGTGTCCATCTCTTCTAACAGAGTCACAATTCTCTGTGGGTGCCTCTATGACTCTGAAGCAGCCTTGCCATAGCCTAGCAAAGCAGACAAGGGAAAAAAGAGTAAAGAGAATGCAATATTTTTGTTGTTTTTACTCTTATCTCTGTGCACCTCTCTATGCACAAACTGTGCAATCCCTGTTTATATGACAATACGTTTTGGTTTTTGTTTCCCAGAGAATACAAGTCCCAGTTTGAAGCCAAAAAGATCTGGTATGAGCACAGGCTCATTGATGACATGGTTGCTCAGGCCCTGAAATCTGAAGGAGGCTTTGTCTGGGCCTGCAAGAACTACGATGGAGATGTGCAGTCTGACTCTGTTGCACAAGGTATGAGGTGCTTCCTGTGCCACACTGAAGTAGGCTTAGGGGTAGTCCTTCTGTCACATCTTACGGAATGGCCCAGGAGGTGGTGTTGGGTCTCAAAACTTATATTTCAAACCTGTGGCCAGTCATGGAGGTATCAGGCAGTCAAAAAAATTCTGATTTTGCTTTTACAAGAAAATCTTGAATTCAGACTCTGTAGTTGTATTTATTTACAGGAGGGAGGTTCCTACCAACATGAAAACTGAGGCTTTCTATTCTAATGGTCAGTATCTAGACAGCTGGTTCTCTGTCACTGACAGCTTGAGTTAAGCTGACTGCTGCTGAGTGTGATGGCAGGTGCTCTACAGATAAGTAAGAAAACCTTCAGGACCTAAAGCTACTTGTCAGGTGTAAAGAAGAGATTGATGTGTTTAACTTGACATATTTGTAATGCTTGATCAAAATCCTATATAACCAAGGTGCCTAGTGCCAAAACAGATATGGATGCAGAATTCCACAGGATGAGATGTGTGGTTTTATATAATATGCTCTTTCTGAAGTAATGTCACTAAACTGCCTCCCACAGAACAAGGATGTGTGTTGGACTGCTAAACAAAGCCACTTTCAAAGATGCAGCTCTCTGAAACCTACAGGGTTAGAAGTGGTGTGAATGTCCAATATCAGAAGCTGCTGTTCCTCTCACAAGAGCAGATGCTCTTTGATAAGAAGTTGGTTTGTTTCCTATCACCCTGTGTGGAAGACAAGCAGCCCAACACTTACTGTTCTCTTACTGTACCTTTCCAGTAGAAATATGTCCAGTAAATTAGGTGAGAATACTGATTTTCTTGAAATGGTGCAGAATGTCTGTATATCTGTATCTCATGGTTCACGAGCACTTCTTGTTCAGATGAACTGTTACTTTGATGTGTAGGAACTTGCCAGTTAGTTGCAGAAGCGCTACTGCAGCCCTGCTGTTCAGGGATTTTCACATCAGTGGGAGGATGTAGGGGGAATGTAGGATGGGGAGATAAAGGGGAATTTGAGGAAGCTGTTCTCGGAGACACTGAACTTTTGAAACTTGTATTCTGTAGGCTATGGCTCTCTGGGGATGATGACCAGCGTGCTGATCTGCCCTGATGGCAAGACTGTTGAAGCAGAAGCTGCTCATGGGACAGTTACTCGTCACTACCGCATGCACCAGAAAGGCCAAGAAACCTCCACTAACCCCATTGGTGAGCTGCTTTTCACTGCCCTTCATCATCTCTACACGTGAAAGAACAAGCTTAGAGTAAGAACATCTGCACCCTTTCTGCAGACAATTGCACCACTAAGTGGTCAGCCTTGCAGTTCATAATGCATTTTTCTTCCAGAGACTGTGATAACCCTTAAGGGGAAAGGAAGCACCTAAGATTCTTAAATGCTTATTGGTCAGAAGAAATTACAAAAGTCAGAGGGTCTGCAAACAATCAGAAAGTAAATTAGTAAATTACACACTTGGCATGGAAATTGCTATGTTAGTCCCTGACCTGTTATATAAGCACACAGCAGTGGGTTTTGGATAAAGGGGCAGGGTGAAAGGGAAGAGAGGAATTAAAGAGGGAAAGATGAATTAAAGGAAGTAAGAAAGGAAAAGAGAAAAAGAGAGAAAAAAAGAACTAAAGAAAGAAAAAGAGGAGAAAAGAGAGAGAAAAAGAGATCACCAGTCCTGGTTACAGTATTGATCCAGCTGAGGTGATGCCAATCCTGGTTTCAGTGCTGATCCAGCTGATAAGTGGCAATCCAGCTGCATTGGTCTGGCTGATGAGATGCCTAGGGTACCACCTGGGTTTGGGGGGGGGCTTGGTGTACCTTTTTCTGGACAGGTTTCTTGCTTTCTATGTACATTAGTCATCAAGTGCAGTCCATTCTTTCAGGCCTGTCTGGAAAGGGGTCAGAGGACTTTGGGGGTCTTTGGTCTCAATCCCACCCTATGCTCCATGCCCACTTCCTGCCACTCATTCTTGTGCCTGCACTGTACTGTGTTGTGGTTCTTTCTCATGGAAAAGTGCTCTCCTTTCTCCCTCTGGACTCGCTTCTTCAGTCAAATCTTGTCCTTTCTCATGGCATGTCAGTACCAACAGTCTGTGGCTGGCTCCACAGCCATCCAGTTATTAGTGTTTAGGACACACACATTAGCCCCTTCTCTTGAGATGAGCTCAGTTAGTCAGAGCATGGTGCTAATAACACCAAGGTTGTGGTTTCAATCCCTATATGGACCATTCACCTAAGAGCTGGACTCGATCCTTCTGTGTCCCTTGCAACTCAGACTATTCCGTGATTCCATGTGTATCTTCTGGAAACTGAGAGCTCCAAAAGATCTCACTTTGGGCTGCTGTTTAAAGGGTTGTTAGAGAGAAGAGTTTAGTATGCATTAGCTCCTTAAAATCGAGAGCTCGAGGGTTCTCACTTTGGATCACTGTTATGGATGGGGTTGCAAGAGAGTGGGCTTTAGTCATAGTAGTTTTCCATCTTGGCTGCAACTCAAGTCAGTAAATTCCTTTGAAAGTTCAGTAACAAAAATAATACTCAACTTGGGTTGTTATTCAGGCAAGAAAAATACCTTTCCAAGGCTGTTCATTAAAAGAAAGGTGCTCATTAGACACCACTAGTTCTTGGGTTTCCGATAAGCTTGAGAAGGGCTTGGTCCAAGTGTGGTTTGCCAAGGCCAAGGCCTAACGAGCATTTCTCAGATCACAGTGTGGCCTGAGGGAGATGAGGGAATACACCCCTACAGTCCCTCTCGCGACTTAAGTCAGCTTCTCTGGGCCTCTACAGACACAGCTACAGCCTGAAGCAAAAAACAGGCTGAAATGGAGTGAGTGTGAGCAACAAACTAGACCTAACCTAGCCTTTGAGATATGCACTCACTCTTCAGGAAACAACTGGTTTATAGCCACAAGGCCTTAAGGTTAGGTTGGTTGTTTTTTTATTTTACTCCTCTTTTTGATGGCCCAGAAGACCGAACCACACCCCAAGCCATGTACACACTCAAAGTTTAAGTGCACTTGGAATGGGACATGAGGGAAAGAATCCTCTAAATTTGCATGGAGACTAGGGCATAATGTAGTATTAGGAAAAGGACTTCTGTCACAATGTTCTGTGTAACTACAGAGTCCTACCACCTGTCATTCTTTCTGGCTTGGGCTGGAGGAAAATAAAATGACATGCATAGAGAGATTACTGGAGGCAGTGAGTAGTTTCTGAGGTCTGCTTTTTTTTTCTTAAGAGTTGGACAAAAGGCAAAGGATGCCTAGATGAAGATAAGTGTTCTCTTTCCCATACCAGATTTTCTATCTTTTTTTTTTCAGTCTGCTTTCTGTTTTACTGATACTAAAAAATCCAATTATTGTTCTACATCATGATTTAGAGCAACTTTCTAAAAGTTCTAGAAGGACAGAATAACCCAGTGTTCTCTCTCAGCCTCCATCTTCGCATGGACAAGAGGCCTCGCTCACAGAGCTAAGCTGGACAACAACACTAGCCTCAGGAACTTTGCAGTTGCCCTGGAAGAAGTCTGCATTGAGACCATTGAATCTGGCTTCATGACAAAGGACCTTGCTGCCTGCATCAAAGGCCTGCCTAAGTAAGTGTATGAAATAACCAGCTGTGCTTAGAGAGGGCTGTTTTACTTGGTGGTTCTGAACAGCATTGGCTGCAATGTTATTTTAGTATGGTAAAGAACAGGAGTCTGTCTCACAGGACTCACCTGTGCCCAGTGCTGTACAGACAGAACATGAGACGCTCCCTGACCCAAGCAGCTTAGTCCAGATTGCTCTCTCCCTGCTATTGCACCAAACGAATGGGGGAAAAAAGGAACTGCAAAGATTTTTTTTTTTCTTTATGACAGTCTAGCTATGTTGGCCAGATCCTAATAAATGAAGAAGACCTACATAACTGAAAAATATTACCTGGCTACCTCTTCCCTGGAGCCTTTTGGCAAAAAAAAGCCCAGCTTGATGAGTAGGAGAGAACTCCTTTGGTTTTAGAGGCAAAACATAGAGTTCTTTGAACAGTCTTCCCCTGCTTTGATTATTTGAGAGTCTGTACAACTAATACCTGTCTTGTTTTGTTTCCCCCACCAGAGTCACACGCTCTGATTACCTGAACACCTTTGAGTTCATGGACAAGCTTGCTGAAAACTTGAAGCAGAAGCTGGCCTCTCTTAACAAAGCTTAAGGCATGGGTTCTCCTCAAGCTCCCCTAACAAAGCATCTCCACTTACCTCAGAGTGTAAGTGGCATTGTCTCATGCTTTGTTGTGCTTCTTTTAGGCTGTTCTTCAGCTTTGGCCCTCTGGTATTATCACACGGGCAGATACTTCCCATCAGAATCATCTCTTTGCCCAATTACTCCTTTTTCTCTTGATTTTCCATCTGATGCTCTTTCTGCTCACACTTGAGTCCTCTTGCAAAGCACAGGCCCTTGAGGTCTCTTTCCTCAAGAAAAGTGAATTTTGTAGACTAGAATCACCCGAGGGAACTTCATGACTTGAGAAGGTATGAACTGTGGGTTTTAGCAGGCTCTCCATACTTTGCATCTCAAAGATAGGTCCCTTCTTAACCTCTTGCATTAAGTCAACACTTTCAAGACTCTGCAGCTGTGCTGGATTCACCACATCTGTACTTCCAAAGTATTGGACTCCAGCAGGAGAGCGGGAATGGTGCTCCACACTACAGTGTCTATTCTTCCTGGCAAAAGCCCCCACACACGCCTTCTGCCCCATCTCACAGACTTCAGTCTCACTAGAACATGCTGCAACTTTTGGCTGAAGAAGCTTCTTTGCATTTTGAGCACACTCTTCACCTTGAGATCTATCAGGACTACTTTCTGCATTGTTTTTAATTGCAGTTGTTTTCTTTTTTCCTGTTCTTGCTTTCTTAGCAGTTGTTCTCTCATCAGTTTTAGTTTTTTAATAGGCTCCCTCCAGGATACAAACATTCACCCATGATTGCTCAGTCTTGCTGAATTTTTACAGACAGTCTCACTCCCCCTAGATGTGAAACTATACTAATGTATAGATGATACTCTGATTGAAGGAGATTCCCATGAAAAGGTGGGAGAAGCAGCAAAAATAATGGGAAGCATTAAATGAAGCAGAAATTGAAATTCTGCCTGAAAAATGTCAAGGACCAAGTAAAGAAATAAAATTCTTGGATACTTGGTAGGTGCAGGCAATGCAGTAGTTCCTCCAGACACTTTAAAGGAATTAGAACAAATACAAGTGCCCCCATCAAAGAAAGAATTACAAGAGTTAATGGGAACTTTAGGATATTGGAGAAAATATGTACCTGGATTTTCTGTCATTGCTCGCATAAGTGGCTCTGTATCGTGCTTTGTTCTGTAACATTTCAAACACTAGATAAAAAAGAACATAGACACTTTTTAAATTTTTAGAAAATCATGTTTTCTAAAACCCTTTGAGCTGCTGGCTAAGCCCTACTTTTGCTAAGCGGAAGAATTTGATAAAAGCAAGGTATGGGTCTGGATTCCTGATTTTGTTCACAGCAGACCTGAGGTTTCTCTCTGTGAATTTGATCTATGTTTATCTCTTCCTCTCAGTCTGAAAGCCAGTTTGTGTCACAACTCTGGTCAAACCAGTGGTGACCTACTGCCCAGCAGACCTTAGAAATGAATACCGTCCTCCTCTCTCCAGTACTCCCCAGTGAGTGTAAGTGAGCTCAGCGGGCTACGCCAGCTCTTCTGCAGCCCTCCTGAATTTATCTTTTAGTGCCAACCAGAGCACAGTATCCTGATACCAGAGGATTTGGTTCCATTGCTACAGTCAGGACTGTAGCATTTGAGTAGCACTTAGTAAATGCTGGAAATAAGCCTTATAGGCTAAGAGCCTACCAAAGCCATGCTGCAGTGTCTAAATGCAGGCCATGCATAAATTATGCTCCTTCTGACTGGATGTGAAGCATAGGAACTGTTAACCTCTTCCCTCACCTCACAATTCATAAAGGTGCAAACTTTTCTCCAATTGTCTGGGCTATAACTTATCCTTGTTGTCTTTACAGCAAGTCAGATCATGACTGTGAAAACTTAGTCCATCCATGGTTGTGTGTTGGGTTGTTTTTTTTTTTAAGGAATATTTTTAATTCAGACTAAAATAAAAGCCAACTAGCATTCTTTGTGTCTCCTTTCTTTGTGTGATTAGCAGATACAGAGAGACTCCAGTAGCTTTCAGCACAGTCCAGTACACGCTGGGACAGACTCGTGGAATGTGATATAAACACAAAGTATCTCCCTTCTTAGAGTTTTCATTTGTTCTGGCCCAGGGAAAGCTGTGATGTGTACTGTCATGGTAAGCATCAGGGAGTATACAAGAATTTGAAGATACCACTTGCATTGAAATTTTATTTGGGGAGTAATACAAACTGATACATCATCACTCAGCAAAACAGAAGCTGGTTACACATGAACAAACTCTCCCTCTCTGGCTGGCTGCTATAGGTGGTGATCAGATAGAGATACCAATGTTAGACTGAAGGAGCTAGTATTACCATGTGTTTGAAACACAGCTCTGTAACTGCTAGCAGCTGTCTCTGTACCTTCAATATGAATGAATACAGTCCACTATTCTGTTACTAGCACAAGCACGTAAGTGCAGCTGGAAAAAGTCCCATTTCTGACCCATAGAGGCAACTAAAACAATTACTGGGAACAGCTGGAGATGTATGTTCCTGCCTGGCTTCTGACATCAGTGAGTCAACACAGGCAGGCAGGTTCTAATACAAGAGCACCTGTAACAAATTCCCTGTTATTTACTAGCTCCTACATGGCTTCCAGAGTTAGACAGTACCAGAGAAAGATTAGTAACTTCCAGAAAACCGAACAAATAAATAAGAGGGTATTTTTAAATCTTAGGCTTTTTGTTTCCTAGTTTTAATAACTTAAAAGTACAGCTTAAATGTAAGCTATGTAGTAGCATTTACCTGACTGCAGATGACACTATTTTCCCACTACTAATGAAGTTTCCATCTTCTGGAGGACTCTGAGTACAGAGAGTACAGCAAGACCCAGCCTATCCTCGTGAACTGATGGATGTTGCTGAGGTGCTAAGGAGAAGCAGTAAGTATGGTCAGAAGAAAAGAGGCAGCCCTCTCCCTGCTCTGCCACAGAGGAAACATTTTTCCTGCTTCCAAACAGGCACATTTCCTTCCCTTTCACTACCAGTCTGATCCCTTCTTTTCCCCACCAGTCTCTCAAACATTTAGAATCAATAACCTTAAACATTACACCAGTAGACCCTAAAAAAAGCAAGTGCTGGAAGCCAGTGGGTACTCAGTCTGCAATGGAAGAGTACAGGATTTCCTGAAACTCGAAGTGACCCCATCTGGAGTACTGTGTCCAGCTCTGTGATTCCCAGCTTAAGAGGGATATGGACCTGTTGGAGCAAAGCCAGAGGAGGGACACAAAGATGATCAGAGGGATTAAGTACCTCTCCTATGAAGATAGGCTGAGAGAGTTGGAGTTCAGCCTGGAAAACAGAAGGTGCCAGGGAGACCTTATCGCACCTTCCAGTACCTCAAGGGGCTACAAGAAGGCTGAAGGGAGTACTTTTAAACAAGGGCAAAGAGTGATAGGAAAAGGGGAGATGTTTTTAAACACCTCTGTCCCACGGGACCCTCTCCTCCAATCACCTTTCCTGTAGCAATTCTCAGAATGTTTGAGACAAAACATGCTTAGGTCTAGTCCTAAGCACCCTGTGTTTCAAATATTCCTTAATGTTGGTTGGTATAGGGCTCATCTTCTGCTGCAGGGAGCTTTACATGGCAGACAGAGGGAGAGAACAGGAAGGAAACAGAAGATAGTGAATGGCTAATCATACAGCTCATAAGGGCCATGCCCATCATTAAAACAGACATCCATCAATTTGTGTCAACCACTTTCCCCACCCCATGAGTCCCAAAGATCTGAAAACAGAAGAAATCCATGGTACAAGGCTTGATTTGTCAAACTGGTCCTTGGGTTGCCTTAGTTGGAATAGTTCAGCTGCCTGGTCAGCCACCTCCATCTTTGCTCAGGCCTCTGTGTTCAAAGTTGTAGCCCTGTGGCTAAATGCACGAGCTTCTAGGAGCTTGGGGGCTGCCTTTCAACCACTATTCTAATCCTGGCTCCTTTCTGTTGTTATAAACTTGCCTGTCTTGGCACTGGGACATCCTTCAGGAAGCCATTCTTTGTCCTCTTTCATCTTCTTGGTTATTTCCTCGGCTTTGACAGGCTTCTTTTTTCTTTTGTAGAGAGGAGAGTGGAGGAACTCAGTGTCTGTAAATGGGTCACCCTGCCTCAGTTTCCTGCAGAACCAAAAGGGTTACATTGAACCATCAAGTATTCCTTGAATACATGTATGATTTTAGTCCCTAAAGTTTCTGATTTTACTGTAATGCTTCCCCATAAGATGATTAAGTGGTACAGTTTGTTTCTTGTCCAGTACAGAGTACCTTCCGGTGCAATATAACCAGCTATTCATGGAAAGTTCAAACTGGGACACTTTGCAGGGAAAAACATACCCAGTAACATAACAACAAAGCCGTCATTTTAGGAGTACATGATTCTGTGCAATAGCCATTGGATGTACTGATCTACAGTTTCTTAGGGAAAAGATGCAGCTATTTGTTTAGGTATCGTATCTGCTAGTGAATATAGATATAGCCTATTCTCAGGACGAAGGTATTACTTAGGTGTGTAAAATTTTAGACATCACAGAATGTAAATGAAATCAAGGCTTTTGCTGAGCTGTCTTTATTTAGCCTGTATTTTATCCTCATGCTACTGCCTCATTAGCACTGGAGTACCACAGATGCAGTCCGCCAAGAGATGTGCTCATTTCAACAGGTAAAATAACATCTATGGTAGCTTGTTACCAGAAGCCTAAACATCCATGTGTGCTGATGCAGAATTTTGGCATAACCCACACAGTGGTAGAAGAGGAGGGTCACAGAACACAAAGGGTAAGAAGAACTTTAAACAAAGCAACAGAGGGTCCAGCCCTGGAGAGGGAGTCTATAAGAGCAGAGCAGGGATTGCAGCATGGGAACAGACTTGGGAAGGAATAGTTTAAAGCCCAACCTGTTGATCAATGGCTCTTTGTAGCAGGTTGGCTTCCGTTTCCGCCTGGATGAGCGCCCTGATGCTTCCTCTGAGCTAGAGTGAGACAGAACCCCGGTATTGTTCAAGTCCCGTAGCGGCCTGATATCTGCAAAGGGAGACATTCACATGGTTTGATCAAAGTGATTCCAAATCATTTCCAGATATCCTAAGAAATAACAGCTGTCAAATAGAAAGAGCTGCATTACCAGGTTTCTCTGAACATGCACAATCCAGAATCCAATCATATTCCCTCTAAACTCAGGAGACCATTTTAGTCCAAAAATACCAGACCTGCTCCTCAAAAGTCAGTTCATAAATCAAATTAGGTCCCTCAGTGAAAAAATACAGATCACTAATACTGATAGCATCATGGGCCCTGGTGTAGTAGAAAAACAATATAAAAACTCTGTTTGATAGCTGTAATGCCCAGGAGCTTACAGCCTGGAGGAGACAGCAAGCTTATGGCACACAAACAACCTACCAGCAACCTACCGACTTCAGCAAGATGCAGGACCACGCCAAGGGTCACTGCACCTTTCCAAGTGGAGTCAGACAAAAGGAGGAGGGCAGGACAACAAACTTCCTCCCTCTCCACAAAGTACAGCCCACTCCAGTTGCAACAGGCCTGTTTGTCAACAGCTACAGAAAGAAATACCCCACAAAACTACTCTCTTTACAGAGCATCCATTAACAGCAAACTCCCCAAAAGGAGATTATTGTATTACCAGCCCAGGGATACACCCTCCAAATCCTTTTAAAAAACGATAACAACAAAAAGAAAAAACCCACAACCAAAATAATTTAGGTTGGCTCCTGATTAATTTCCAATGAAGATATCACCTAGAAGTATGAAGTCTGACACCTTGCAGCACTAACCATTCTGGACCAGAAATCTGCCATCTTCTTGATATTTTGTGCCCTAGTAATACTGACTGACCCTAGTAGGCAGGGTCGGCATCAAATTAGACTTTTGAACTGCTTGAGTACTTGATTTTCTAAATTAATAGGCATGCCTTGTAGATAACAATAGCGGTAAAGCAAGACTCAGCACATGCTGCCAGTCTTGTCCCAATATCTACACCTGGACAAGGGGACAGAAATTCTTATAGGATTGCTGATAAACTAGAAGCAAATGCAGCCACAGAAATGATGGGCCAGCACAAGTGGAAGCATAAATGGTGTACTGGAGACTGATCTTTAACTCTGAAAAAAGAGAGGAGAGGAAGGAAAATATAAGCACTTGCTGCATGGATTTTTTGCCCTCATCTGCAAACACAGGTACCTTCCCCAGCTTACCACCTACCCGGCTCCTGTGAAGGTGACCTCCAAGAACTTGACTGGACTTGGTTCCTTTCCCCAGGTATTTCCTCTGCAGTCCTTTCTTTAAATATCAGGGAGTTTTTTGACCAAACAGGGGATTTTGCTAGCATTCTGTTGCCCTCAGTACTTAAGCTCCTGGAAGCTGGTACTTCTGTAAGCCTGGAGCTGACAGGCAAAACTGCAGAACTGCTTACAAGACTGTGTGAAAGGTCTGCAAGACTATCTGCAAGTGATATCTCAGGCAGCTGCTCCTCCAGGAAACCATCTGGCTCACACAGCAGATGTGTAACACAGGAAAACTTTCCCATCAGGACAGTTTGTTTGGATGCAAGTTCTGTGGAATTTCCAATGACAACCTTGGCACCAACATTTTTTCTGGCCAGGGAATCAGTCTCTGGAGGTCGAGAGTTGCTCTTCTTCCTCTGAGGCTTGGGTTTACAAGAGGCTTCTTTTTTCAAAGCATTCATGTTGTTTTCAACTTCACCTTGCCCTTTTTCTTGAAGGCCCCCTGTCTGTTTTTTACTGCTCTTTTGATTGCTCTTAGCAGCTCTGGGGATTTTGCTCGCTTTGCTCCCAGGAACAGACCTGCGAGGTACATTTTCACTCTCTTCAGATTCTGTCTGCAAACAACCCAAGTCTCCTGCAAGATCTAAAGGATGGACAATATAAGTCTTCCTGCGCTGTTTAAGATCACCTGGCAAATCCTTTGTGCTCTCATTAGCTACTCCTTGAACATCTATCCAGGGCCTAAAAACATGAACTTCATTTCTCTGATCACAATTGCTTTTCCTGACAGTCTTCTTCCTGCTTGTTTGGCTTCTTTTAGGCTGTTCTTCAGCTTTGGCCTCTGGTATTATCACGCTGTCTGGCAGATATTCCTCATCGGAATCATCTCTTTGCCCAATTACTCTAGTTTTTCTGTTGGCTTTCTGTCTGATGCTTTTTCTGCTCACATTTGAGAACTTTGTAGAATTTTGTAGACTAGAATCACCTGAGGGAACTTCATGACTTGAGAAGGTATGAACTGTGGGTTTTAGCAGGCTCTCCATACTTTGCATCTCAAAGATAGGTCCCTTCTTAACCTCTTGCATTAAGTCAACACTTTCAAGACTCTGTGGCTGTGCTGGATTCGCCTCATCTGTACTTCCAAAGTCTTGGACTTCATCAGGAGAGCAGGAATGGTGCTCCACACTACAGTCTCTATTCTTCCTGGCAAAAGCCTCCACACACACCTTCTGCCCCATCTCACAGACTTCAGTCTCACTAGAACATGCTGCAACTTTTGGCTGAAGAAGCTTCTTTGCATTTTGAGCACACTCTTCACCTTGAGATCTATCAGGACTACTTTCTGCATTGTTTTTAATTGCAGTTGTTTTCTTTTTTCCTGTTCTTGCTTTTTTAACAGTCTTTTTCTCTCCAGTTTTACAGTTACCTTTGCTTTTAACCTTTACAGGAACGAACTCAGGGACTTGGCTATAACTGGGGTCCATTTCAACACCACACCCNTGTTTGGCTTCTTTTAGGCTGTTCTTCAGCTTTGGCCTCTGGTATTATCACGCTGTCTGGCAGATATTCCTCATCGGAATCATCTCTTTGCCCAATTACTCTAGTTTTTCTGTTGGCTTTCTGTCTGATGCTTTTTCTGCTCACATTTGAGAACTTTGTAGAATTTTGTAGACTAGAATCACCTGAGGGAACTTCATGACTTGAGAAGGTATGAACTGTGGGTTTTAGCAGGCTCTCCATACTTTGCATCTCAAAGATAGGTCCCTTCTTAACCTCTTGCATTAAGTCAACACTTTCAAGACTCTGTGGCTGTGCTGGATTCGCCTCATCTGTACTTCCAAAGTCTTGGACTTCATCAGGAGAGCAGGAATGGTGCTCCACACTACAGTCTCTATTCTTCCTGGCAAAAGCCTCCACACACACCTTCTGCCCCATCTCACAGACTTCAGTCTCACTAGAACATGCTGCAACTTTTGGCTGAAGAAGCTTCTTTGCATTTTGAGCACACTCTTCACCTTGAGATCTATCAGGACTACTTTCTGCATTGTTTTTAATTGCAGTTGTTTTCTTTTTTCCTGTTCTTGCTTTTTTAACAGTCTTTTTCTCTCCAGTTTTACAGTTACCTTTGCTTTTAACCTTTACAGGAACGAACTCAGGGACTTGGCTATAACTGGGGTCCATTTCAACACCACACCCCGTTTCTTTCATCTGTGGCTGCTCACAGAAGGTCTCTTTACCCACAGAGTTTCTGTAAGAAATAACAGCAGTTTGAGTAGGTGAGGCCAGAGGGCTGGGAGATCTCAGCTGTCGCTGTGTGTTGTTCTTGCTGGAGCTGCTGTTGTCCTGTGCACTACTACCCCAAGCTGCCTGAGTGGAACTGACATGTGGGAAGATATCCAGAGCAGAAGATGGAGTGCTTGTAGCAAACAGGGTGGAACGCTTTCTCCTCTGAGTAACGTGCCCTTGTGAGAGACGATCAAAGAAATGTTTTGCCATCTCATCAGCCTCATATGAAAGAGTATGACTTTCCCCGGCAAGTGCTGGCAAATTGCTGGGATTTTGTTCAGTGGTGCACAAGACCTCTGTTGGAAAGCAAAAATTCATTTTTAAGGCTGAGAAATGCAGCAGACAAATGCCATCTTTCCCCATACCACTAAAAGCCTTGCTCCATACACTGCCACAAATCCAGAGCATAGAAAAAGCATGATTTTGTCTCTACAGGGACTCCCCAAACTTACTGTGTACCAGAATTGCTCAGCTGGCTTCCCTCTAAACAAAAGGGCAACACAAAGCAGCTGTAATACTTAGGAACACTCATGATCTGTATAAGAGTTATTATTTATATGGCATATCCACAAGAAACAGCTGTGCACCCTGTCAGATTCTGCACCTTCAGACATCTCTGAAAATCTCACGTAAGCTCAGTGCCTATTATTCAAAAAGCCTGATTTGTGAGCTTGAGCTGCTGCAAACGTGCCACATATCCCTCTGAAGACTCTGATTCTGGGATATACATAACTCCAGCAATAACAGCCCCAGTGGAGCATGTAGTTCCTACCAGTCATTAGGAGATACTGGAGTTATGGTTAAGAGCTAACTGGAGGTATGGCACTCATGCATTTCTGAGCATAGACACAAAGTCATACCAGAAGAACAGCAAAAGAAGCAAATTTACCTCCAAAGATGCAAGAGTCATGAAGAGCCTCCTCTGTTGCCATTGCTTCAGTCACCTTCTTGCCATTCTCTTCCTGGTGGAACTGAGGCTTCTCACCATGCTGCAGTGGCAAAGTATCTTTGGAGGCAACAGGCACAGTTTTCTGGGGCTCATTAGAAGCAGGTCTCTGAAGTTGTCCTGAGGATGTTTGTACTGCTGTGGAGCTGCCACCTTGCTGTTCTGCATCACATAGCTTGGAAATGGGCACTCTCATCGGTATCTGTGTAACCCTGGTGAGAAGGAGCAGCAGCAATGGATCATGTTTCACATACATGACAGTCCCCAGAATCCAGCAGACTAACTACAGGCCATGTGTAGGCAGCTCCAAAAACTGCCCTGTCTTCAAAGGGGAGACTAGACAGAGGAGAAACCGGACTTCAAATATACTTCAAGAGGTCCTGCTCTGACCATCTTTCCAGAGTGCAAGCTTATAACATACAAGCAGGTGACTATTAAGCATTTTTATGTAACAAACATCAAAGTAGCCAGCTATGGCACTCACTCAACTCAAGCAAATCTTGCAGTGCTCACCAGCTACCAAGAAAAAACTGCCTAAAAGGAACACGGTCTCAAAGAAAGGAGGTAAAAAGACTAGTTTTTGCACAGACTCAGCATTAGGACAAACAAGACAAGGAGTGGCAATAGAGGAATAAAGAGACAGAATAAAAGAAAGCATCAAGCAGTGGTGGTTCAGAGAAGACATCTCATGTAAAACTGGCAACTGGGCAAACACATAAAACACAAGAAGTTTAGCATATAGAAATTTGGGACAAGTTTGGTGGTATCATTTTAAAGCCCACCTCAGAAGCTGACCATCTGCAATATCATCAGCCCAGCTATCTTCAGTCATGCTGCTCTTCTGGCCACTGGACAAGGATGCAGAATTTCTATGGAACTGGAAAGAAGAGAAATAGAAGAGTGATTTAAAGTTCTTGAAATCCCTTGTGCAGCCTCCTGCACAGAAACAGCAGACGCACAGTTTCTCTGGGAAGTATGTAAAGTACTGCCAGCAACACTCTCACATTATGGAATAAATTATGGAATAAATTGCAGCAGAATCAGATTGTGTCTCCACAGCCTAAGGATGAAGTTAAAACTAGTCCAGATAATCTGAGACTAGGAAGCAGAAATATTTTCCCATCCACCCATGAGACAGGACACAGGGAAAGTGTCCTATTCCCTATCCCAAGTTGCCATGGTAATACTTTAAAAAAGAAATTGAAAAGAAGTCACAACCTGTCAGAATAGAAGAGCCTACTGGCCAATCTAGCAAATAATCCAGAGGAAAACAGTTTAAAACTGTAGCTCTTCCTACAGAAAAAGTTACCCTGGAAATCCTTAACATCAAGCTAAAAACAAGGATGTAGCCAGCACAACTCAAGCAAGCAAAGAAAAACAGGTGGAGCATCCAACACTGAAGTGAGCAGGCAACGCAAAGCAAAAGACAGAGAAAAACACAGCCCCCTTCCCAGAGCAGTGTGCTCACGTTTCCCATGGTTTACCTCAGGCAGCTCGGCCATCTTAACTGCAGCCATAAGATTGTCCATTTTTTCCAACATAGTATTCTGCGTTGAGGTAATAAAGAGAGAGAAGCCATAAAGACGTTAAATCAAAACATCTCTTCCAACGAGGATACTAGTGGCCAGAGCAAGGCATGTTCTGGGGAGAACACAGCTTGGAAACAGAAATAAGCAAATGAATGGTGACCTTTTCCATATGTCGAGAATTCAGACATTCAACAACACCTCAGTCCTCCCAAGGCTGAGATGCTAGTGCTGCATACCTTGCCTACCACCACCCCCCCCCATGCCAGCCACACTGTTAGTGCCATACCAGGAAGGAGAGCCTGTGGCGCAGCACAGCGTTCTGGAAGTGGCACTGCTTCACCTCCTTCTGTAAGATGGTCTTCTCCTGGGTGAGCCGCTGTGCATTGGCTTTCTCTGCATTGAGGGCCAGAGCCAATGCTTTATTGTTCTGCTTTAGGGAGACTTTCATAGTGGAGGAGTTGTCTGTGAGAGACAGAGCAGTATCACTCACCATCAGCATCCAAGGTCTCATCCATACCTCTCCCGTCATCATAATTCTTTCTCTTCTCAGACCAGCCTTCCTCGGATTCAGATCTCTACAACTCAAAAGACCCCTCACAAAATCAGCAGTATCCTTCCTTCCAGCAATAGAAGTCTCCAGAGAAAACAGCAGGAAAAAATTTTCCATGATAACATGCAACACTGCAGATACCCTCTCTCCACCCTCAGCGGGTCACGCTCAGGCAGCAAGCTACTGTTTCAATTCTTAATGAATCATGGCAGGGTTCAAGTGCTGAGTTTAAAAATATACGCTTCTTGCTTTGAATAAGTCACCTACAGGTAAGTCCTCATCATCATCCAAAAAATCAGAGAAAAACCTGTTTTCCTCTATAGTTGCCCGTGAGTAGATTTGGACCCCTGTTTCCCAATTCCAAAACAATTAAATAAAAGTAATGGAAATATCTGAGTTTTTCAGGGCAGTCCAAATTATCTCCTGTTCTATCTTTGCATTATTTCCCCCATAAAAACAAGCCAGTTGGGCAAGCTTCTGCAGAGGATTGCATATACACTAAAATATTTCAGACACCTTTGGGCACCTTCAGTGGCACTTGACCCTCATCTGCAGGGCACTGAATTCACTAGAAACCCCCGGGCAGAGAAGCAGCTGAGAAGCAGCACATGAGCTCTGGTAAGAGACTGCTGCCCACTCCCGATGCCACGGCCAAAGGCCCAGTTATAAGCTGACACAGCAGCCCGCGTCTGTACACACCACAAAGCAAAATACACTCACTGATGATTTTCGTTTTGATTTTCGATGCAAGAGAGGCATTCAACTTCGCAGTCCTCAAGGCACCCTTTTTCTTCTCCCGCATCCGCTCTCTCACGCCGCTCAGACTGAAGAAGGACATGTCGGCGGCCTCCCACGCTGCCATCGCTGAAGAGAGCGACACCGAGCAGGGTCAGCACCCGTATTTCCCTTCTGCAAGCCCTTACCGGCCAAGGCTCGCACTTGCCCCGAGAAGCGGCGCCGCGGCCCGGCACAGCCCCGCGCGGACTGCCGGCGGAGGAGGAGGACGAGGATGAGGACGTGGAAGACGAGGACGAGGAAGACGAGGAAGAGGAGGGGGTGGAGGAGGAAGCCCTGCCCGCCAAGCGACTTTCGAATGCCGCGGCCCGGCGGGCGGCCCGCCCCTCGCCCTGCCCCGCGGGACGGCGGCGGGGAGCAGCCGCTTCTCTGCGTCTCCGCCGGGGCTGGGTCCAGCTCCCGTGCCCCCACGGGGAACGCGGCCCCGAAATGCGCCTTCACGGCCGCCGCGGCCGCGCTCCCCTTCGGGCTGGAAGCGCCGAACGTTGCGGCGCTGCTGCCGCCACCGGCCCCGGCCCCGGCCCCACAGAGTTAAACCGCTCCTGGAATGCCTCAAAAAACGCCGAGGGTTCTTCTGAAGGACGTGCGTCACCCAAAAGTCAGGGTTTGCCGTTTTCACCTGTGAGAAAGACAGTTAAATGCGACCATTAAAAGGAATTACTTTTCTTCCTACGTACTTTACACTTCAGTCCAAGTTAATGCATTGTTTTCCAGGCACCCTTGAATTTGCCCTCAAGTAGCTGACGTTACGTGTGCTGGTGTGATGATGTTAAATATTTTAAGGAAATGCACACAGGAAAAGCAGCCAAATATTTTGAAAATCGATTTACAGTGGTCGTACCAAGGGAATAAAGCTGCTGAAAACATGTCTATCGTCCCAAAATGGGTTCTTTTACCTGGTGTGCAAGAGGCCGATCCCCACAGAGAGGTGAGGTGTTGGTTTTCGTACAGCTCTGCACAGAAAGGAGTGTTGGGTGTCAAATCCTCTAAGCCAGCATGATGATTATCAAAAATTGTCACGATTCATACATTTTAGTAAACAAAGGCATTAATATTCATTGGCTACAAGTTACATAGTTCTCTGATTAATTAGTATTCTAGCTACTATCATAGTCCACGTGCTCATTCTTTTGAGTTGGTGAGTTCATAAGTTGGTGGTTGCATTGCAATCTCCCCTTGTCAATCCCTTCTACCTACTTGGGGCTGACTTCAGCACAATTGCTGAGTCGGTTTTGTTCATTTCATCCTTATCTTGGAAGTTCTACCATGTGTCCTTGTGGCTTGTAAAGTCTGCATTCTTTGTTTCCGCTATCACTTCCTTCTCCCCCAGCTTTGTTAACGTCCCTCTGGACCTGAGATTATTGAAACATCTCAAGCTCTAAACCTCAGCAAGGCAATTCTACTGACAAGTAATTTATCTTTCCAACACCTGAACATCATACCTGCTGCCACAAGCAAAGGTAGCCCTTTGCAAGAGTCCTAAATCCTACTCCTATTTTATGAGGTATTTCTTAATACATTAGCTGATGAGCATAAAATAATGGCAAATATTAAATACATTTTTTCATTCCAACCTGATTAAGTAGCAGATTGACAAAACACCCTCCATACCTATCCTGAAAACCAGACCTGCAGTGGGTAACAATTCCGCAAGCACGCAGACCTGCCTGTAGCTTTATTTCTTGCTCTAGGGAAACAGGCTGTCATTAAATGCTAGTGCTATGAGTGTGGGAAAAAGATGTAAATGTCCTCTAAGATACATTCTGTGTTCCACGTGTGACAAATTCCACAGTTTGGGGGCCTAAATTTTCTCTACTAAGTTTATTAAGCATACTGGTCAGCAAATTAAATTAACAGTCGGCTTCTTAAAACCAGAGACCCTTTCCCACACAGCTCTACTGAAACAGTGGAAATCTTTGCCAGGAGATATTGCAAAAGTCATTACTCAAAATTTCAATTTATCTTATTCAGAAAGTGATTGGACAAATTTGTAGAAGTTAAAAACAAGCAAGAGCCATTAACCGCCAAGACAACATATTTTGCTCAAGAAGGTCCTGAATTGGAGAACAGAAAAATACACTGAGAAAGTTTGATGCCTGCTGGCACAGTTCCGCCATCTCTTCCCCAGGCATCCACTAGTGAGTGTTATTTATCTTTACCAGAGAAGAGCACAAACACAGCGTCCTCCCCCACCTTGCAATGATACAGAAGCATTTCTCGATTTTGGGGAAATGGCAAGGGTCAGCTCAGCCGAGGACTAGGGTCCAGACTCATTTCAGGAAAGTCCCTTTCTTCATCACTTTTGCCACATAACAGGAGAGAAGTTGGGTTAGCAGGTCTTTGGGTCAGTCCTGGCATGGCTATGTTCACTTTGTGAAGGTCACTTTTCCCTCTCGCCTGGCTGTAGCAGCAGATAAGCACTGGGTGGGTGTAACTGTTGGAGTTATGCCTGGCAGGCAGTAGATCTGTGTTTCTCAGAGCAAACAAGCAGCTGCTCTACTGGAGACACATTTGCCATGATGCCTGCAAGGAGGATGCTCTCAGAAATCAAATCCAGCTTGATTACACGCCCCTCAGCTGGAATGAAAGGTAGAGAAGTGTTAAGCTTAGTGCTCCTTTTGCCATAGAATAAATGAGGAAGGCAAATGAAATAAGGAAGAGAAAGCACAGCACAAATTCTATAAATGCCAAGTAAATTTCCTCCTGGAGAACATCTACGTCTCATGATAATACATTTCCTTTTATGTTTTCTTAGGCCATCACAAAGAGTAGCAGCATTATGATCATGTCTCATAACCCCATTCCTATTTTTTACTAGGAAATAATTTAATAACAGAAGTACATTTCCAAAGAGGGGGATGGCTCATTCATTCAGAACTACAGCCTGCAAACCTTCCTAATCTACAGAATCCCATAGCCTCTCAGTGACTTGCTAGCCATCATGATAGATTGGCTACCGTCAGCAATTCTGTGAAAGGTGTGCCCTGCATCCACTGGAAGGACAACAGCAGGGTTTAGAACAGCATGTTGGGATTTCTTGACTGTTAGAATGTCTCCTAATACTGTAAGCAAAACCATAACATTGATGAAAGAACAAGTAGCCAGGACCGTTACTATAAGCCACAAGCACTGCAAATGGAACACTAGATGGGCTCTTGGGAGGTATCAGGTCTAGTTTTTCATTGTCCCATTTGGCAGAATGCTGAAACTGTAGTAGAAGTTGGTAGGTTCATTTACAAGTAATTAGATCATCAGAAAACACAGTGAATAGTCTCTGCCTCCCTTGTTAGCAAGTCTGCTATGTTTCCAGCCATCCACTCAGCAGTGAAACTCAATGCCTAGAAGTGTATTAGTATCATCTAGCATGAAACTGATAACACAAGCTGAAGGTTTAACCTCTCCTCTGCGGTGGTTTTGATTTGCTGCTTTTTTTTCTTTTAATTTCTCTCAGCTCAGCAGCATTGTTTCTAAGCAACATGAGAAAGCAGCCGTCCTGCATGAAGCCATAGCCTAATTTCCCTTGCACACAGACTGAGGCCGAGGCAAGAAAGGAACAGCAACATCAAGAGAGAATTCCTCCTCATAAATACCTGAAGTCAGAGAGGCTCCAAACCCAGATCCTGAGGCCTATTGCAAGAGCTGACACAGGTAGAGCATGATTTCTTCTGTACTTTTATGAGAGAGAGAATAGGGAGACAATATTCATTAACAGCTGTGTGTATCATGGAGCAGAGGAGTAGAGCATGCACTTTGATGTTACAATAAATTAGTGGGCCAAGTGCTGGCTTCTCTCTTTGCTGTAACTTCATCTTTTACATCCTGTCTTCTTCCCAGTCCATCCCCTCTTTCTACCACATAGGTCTGATTAATAGACACACAGTAGGGAGAGGAAGCCATTGCTAAGAAACTTGGAAGTGGCAGCGGGTCAATAGATTGCACTGTATGAGAGAATATACATCACTGTTGGGGATGCAAGCAAACTGCAAGCTGATGCTTAAGGCTGATGCTCAAGGCTGATGCTCATCTTAAATGGGTTCATTCTGTCCATTTCCCATTACCAAACTCTTTACCTCACTTTCAGTACTATGCATTGTTGTCTTCTTTCTTGATTAAATTTTTCTCAGCTCCTATTTTAATCCTACCTTGGAAATTATTTGGGCTATATTTTTGTAGGTGGTCTCCAAGTGTCTCGCTCTCTTTACTTGTGATTAAGAAAATCACTGACAGAGATACTTTGTAGGATGCACTTTTCTCTCTCCTAGATCCACTGGGTTTATGTTACAATGACAACTAGAAAATGGAAAGAAAACTCCTGAAGAAAGAGATTGAAAAACTCCTGTAAGTAGTAGCTGCCCACAATTGCTTTCACTGCACTTGATATTGGCTTGTTTTCATTGCAAAAGGTTGTAAAACCTAGGTGGATGACAGCTCTCAAACCTTAGTTTTCTCTCGCTGGGATGTATGAACAAACCTCCCTTGACATGTTCTTCATTTTGTTACATTCAGTCTGCAGTGGGAGACCTGACTGCACAGGTGACAGTAGAGATGTGACAACCCAGAACCTGCTCAGTGAGAGCAACCAGGGTGGTGCAGAGTTCCTCCCTTGCAATGCATCCAGGGCAGCTTCTGTCTGTAAGGGATCTTCTAGCTCATGCAGCAGCATCTCATGCTCTTCAATGCACGATTGCCCAGCAGACAACTCCTAGGGGATGTAGGCAGTATTCCCTCTATTCCACACAAGTCCTGTGCCCATCTGCCCTAGGAATGCTTGCATGGATCAGCAGTACTTAGTCTGAGGAAAGGTTATAGAATCAGGCCTCCCCTGAATGAGAAGGACAAGCACCAGTGAAGCATCTCTTTCATTCTCTTGGATGTACAGTGAAATTCTTCTGCTGAGTCCCCAGACTTTAGGTAATTGTTTTATATTTGCACTTCTTTCCGTATTTTGGAGACTTTGGAGAAGATAGCAGTGGGGTTTGAGGGAAGCTAACATTAGCAGAGATGCAAACAGCTAACAGCTTTCCTACTTGGGAACTGTCTGTGAGAGATCCTGCAGCAGACTCCTAGCTCTGAATCACAGTAAATTTAGCCTCGGTCTTGCACTAGCTTTAGAGTCATCTATTACATTTCCTATGCACTGGTTTGCTTAGAAGCAGCTGTAATTCAGACTTGTTTCTTTGCTTTAAGGGGAGATTATGTTGGCATCAGACTACGAGAAAAAGGATTTGATCTAGGAGGACAAAGGCAGTCCACCTTTCTAGATGACATGGTAATCACCAGACTTCCTACTTCCTATCCTCTTTAACTGCAGGACTACTGAGAACTCTGAAAGATGGCTGCTTGGTACAGCTAAATAACCTGTCCCTACAATGGTCAATAAAAGCCTATTACTGAAAAGAGTACGTAAAGAAATTGGCTGTGAATAGCATCCTGGTGTAGTGTATCCAAGATAATTAAAGATTTTGCTGATTTTTTGTCAAGGAAAAGCTCATTTGCAGAAGGCATTTGATAAAGTTAAGTCGACTAACCAGAGCTTATTCTTCACAAACCAAAGCTGTTTGTGCATAAGAAAACAAAGTCTTCCTGTGTGTGTTTAAAATACCTCAAACCTCCTTGAGTATCTTACAGCATGAGGTACCCAGTGTAGTTACAGCTCATGTTTCCCTACATTACTCTGGTCTTTCTGTCTTCAGTCGAGCAATTACAGTCAAACAAACCACATGAGGTTCTTCTGTCTTTCCAGGCCCATTACAACTTAGCCCTCAGTGTTGCTTTGATGTGGTTAAGCGACTCAGATGCTCAGACTGCACTGACAAGAGAGAAAATGTGAGTATTGTAGAGTCAAGGTCCTGCTGATGCAGTGGGTTACACCAGTGTGAAGATGGAGTAAAAGCAGCAGTGAATTGAGCCCAGGACTATTTTTCGTATTTATAATACCAGGCTAATAATCTTCTTGTTCAACACACTGTACAGGAATTTTGCAACTCGCAACCGATACACATATCCCAACCGAATTGAGAGAGAAGCGATGATATTATCTTCATATGCTGGAATACTAATGGTAAGAGGACAAGAAAGATGGCATTATCTTTTATCCTACTGCAGATAGACTAGAAACACTCCCTGAACCTAGAATGTCTTTGTTCATTGAAAGCACAGTATACAGACTGTTCAAATATTACAAATGCATCTCATTTTTATCAAGCGGCCATAAAGTTTTGCTCAGCCTTAGAAAACAACATAGGCAGTTTCAGTAGGTGGTCCTATGCACATGTACACATTACTTAACTTGTCCCAGCCAAGTGCAAAATGGCAAGCAAGTTTCAGGACCAGATCAATGGATTTGTACTCACAGTATGAAACAATACCAGGAACTCATGTGAGAGCTGTTTCAGAGAAGGGGATATGAGCTTGATTTCATTCATTCTTTCATTCGCTTGAAAGAATACTACTTCTGAAAGCTGAACCTCTCTTCTAACCTGTCTTCACAGAACAGCATTTCTGTAGAAGAGATCTTTGAGATTTACAGCATGAGGCCCTCAGCAACACACTGGCAGAGCTCTGCAAAAGTGAGCGACTTTTGTTTTTCTGCACATCTGTCAAAGTGAAGTTATCCTATAATATGTGTGCCTTTTAAAAATATGCTACATTTTAAACTGACGTAATTAGTCTTTTTACCCCATTAGTAACAGCAAATGAGTTCCAATCTTCTCTTAGAGCAAAAAGCCAAACTATTCACCACCTCCTCCTTGATCTTACAGGGTGCCAGGGAGAGAAAAGAAAACGGCAGTCCAGTTACTGACATCCACACTAGGATGTAATCCAGCTCCTGCACCTTTGCCATAATGGTTTACAGAGGAGCATTCCCACCACTGTGCTTTAATTACTGCTAGTGTGTAGTGGGGAAAAAGGTTATACAGGTCTGGGGAGATACTGCCTGCTTCACAAGGGCCTTGCCTCTGTTCAAAGAAAGTTTCTCTAGCAGTATCGCTTTAGTCACATAATTGCTCTTTAAAAAATAGGAGAGGTATTAGAATCTTTAATTCACGACTCAAATCACAAGAAAGTACTCTGTATGACCCAGCTCCATAATGAAAAAGCATTTGTACTGGAATATGTAGATTGTTTTTTCAGTAACATATAATTTATTGATGTTTCCTAAGCAACTATTAAAAGTTGATGTGGAATTGTAGTCAGACTATAATAGACGATTCACATGTAATTCACAGTGTTTCTGGTGCACTTTTTTTTTTAAATCTCAGATATGCTTAGCTATAATATTAATGACAGACTGACACCCAGTGTCCAGAAAGTGCTAGAGCTCATTCCAGCTCACAGTTACATGCACCAGAATAATAGCCGTGGGCGTAACCCCTCTTGGTTGAATTCTTCCATGTCAAGAACTAGAAATGTCACTAGCTGTGATGTAGAGGCATTTATAATATGTTACTTAGAAGGAGGGATCATCTTCTCTGCTCCTAGGATGAGTGGGTGGATCAACTGTCCCTCCTTTTGCTGTGAATGTTACACTGTTTATTTTTACAGTCTTGCTTCTTAAGGACAGGAGTACTTTTCTTGATGAATTTCCAACCCAGGATATTTTTAGAAATCTCTGTTTTGAGTGCTCACCATACACTGCAGATGAGTGATGTTTTCTTGAAAGGTTTCCAGGTAGCTACTCATGCTATTTCCCATGGTGGGGTGTTTGAGTTTGCATTTGGGTTTTGGTGGGTTTTTTTTCTTTTGGGCTGAGGAGAGGTGGGGTTTTTTTAGCTTTGATTTATATTCTGATGTTATGCAAGCAGAGAAGACAAAGAAAGAACAGAAATAGTATTTCTGCTCAGCTCATGTTACTGTCCACTTGCCTAGATCTTACCCCTTGTGGACTCAGAGATACTTCCTTAATGATCACAAAGTAGCAAAGGTACAAAATTTTCTGAAGAATAAGATAAGCTATTGTTATGAGGCTCTTCAGTTTCTGTTTCAGCCAATGATACTGCTTCATTTTAACCGTGGGCTAAAGATCATTCCCACTCTATGAGAAAGGAATGGAAATGCTTTGATGAGCTGGGAAACTAAGGATACTTTACTTTGCAAAGTCCTAATTCATTTAAGAGGTTAAATCTACTGTTTTAAATTAACAGTAACTCTTGGAACTCAGCTTATGCTTTCTTAAGAGTCCTAGACTCAAAGAGCTGGAATCCAGCCCATCTGAAAATTCAGTCTCTGGATTTCTTTTTCGCCACTAAAGTAAACTGGTGGAGATTCCTGTTATCCTTATCAGTTTTGAAGCCTTGGCTTAAATCTCCTTGAAAATCATGTGCTAGCTTTATCGAGATATATAGATCCCTAGGGAGCGCAAGTCACACCCTCGTGGCAGTTAGGATGGAGACTATAAATGTGGCTGGTTTATCCACCAGGGCTGCTGAAGCAGTTAGCTTCTGCTGACCAGAGGAGTGTGCCCATTGTCTTAGCATGTAGTTTCTGCAGGTATATGAGTCTATTAATAGTTGTCCTTTCAGGACCGCTGGATTCAACCTTTCAAGATCTCCTTGCATCCACTTGCCATGCTGACTGCCCCTGAAGCTGCAGAGCTTGCCCGGAAGCAAAGTGAGCACATTTCACCCCAACTCCTACAAGGCCAGGGCAAGGGAACACCAGGCAGCAGGACCTGGCCCAGCAGAGCCACCAAGTTACAGCCTGCTGAGCTCCAACAGCTGCACATGGAAAGGATGGTGTAAACCTTGGGCTGTGCCTATTCTCTTGAGGGGGAATGGGAGAGATGTAGAGGTGTTTTGTCATTGTAGCCTAAAAATGGCATCTTGCTCAGGCTCCTGAAATTCATGACAACTGCAAAAGGTTCATCTTCCTCAAGTAGAGGTAAACAAGATTAAATGGTTCCAGTAGAATCAGCCTTTATGTCTCCCAATTATTTGCTTGCTGTTAAGCTTGGACTAATATTAGAAGTTTTGCAAAAGTCAGTTATGCTACTGGCCAATGAGAGCCACCTACAGCTTGCCTGTTTCTTTTCCAAGTGCAGCAAAAATGAGAGTAACTTCAGGAGCATTAAAGAATTTGAGGCCAGAACCTCTTGCTTCCAACCATGTATTGGAAGTGAGCCCATGCAGTAGGTCTGTAAACCAGCCTGGTGGTACTCTGTAAGCCCAAGATGACACGAGGATCTCTCTCTTCCCCAAGGCATCAGGTACCAGACATCAACAGCACATCAAAAGCAAGGCCCTCGTTCAGCAAGGAGAGCTAAAAAGGACCACGAGCAACTGGACGCACTGACCAGAGGAAAGCAACAGGGTGACAAAGTAGGTCTGGAGAATTCACCTAAGCTAGTAAAACAGTCTTTGCAACACTATTGCCGAATATACCAGTCTTGTCTACCCTTCTCAGCTCTCTTTAGCATGAGATGTTTCATAGTACCACTAAAGAGTGTTAATTCTAAATTGGATTTCACGACATTGGCAGGAGGTGTCACTCGTGAGCTGGAAAGTCAACTCCAGTAATACACACGTGAAAAGCATTCTTCTGGCTAATATCCCTGAAAAAAACCCCGAAACATTTACTACTACCACTCTTAGGTAAAAACAAAAACAAAAACAAAAACAAAACAACAAAAAAAGCCCAAAACAAAACAAAAACAAAAAAAAAAGAAAGAAAAAGAAAAGCCTATTTTTAAAGAAAGTAACAAAAAAACTGACTCCATAAAGAACCCAGTAATGTCGAATTAGCCTAGCATGTTCATGAAATATTTTTATTTGTCCATGATTTGCTAAAGCCTTTTGTTTACCACAGCTCCACTAAGCAACAGAGCTAAGAAAACATTCCAGCAGCAGGGCTGGATTTGCTGAACTAGAGTAAGGGGGCTCCCCCACAGCCCTGAGTTCAATGTGCACCACATGTCACACAGCAGGAGGGAAGCTGATCTGCCGTGCAGTCCCCATCTCTCCTGATGGATTCAGCCCTGCCTGCTGTGCTTGCGCTTATTAACATTTGCATCCTGCAGGGAGCTACAGAAGCAAAACAAGGAATCTCTCCAAGGAAGCCTGGAACAAACTCAAAAGTGAGGAAAGCAAATGAAGCAAAGACATAACAAAGACCTAGACTTCACGTACCTCACTTAGTTGTAGGTGAGCTAACTGATGCTTTGGTAATACAATTGCAGCTTGTGGTTTACTTGGGGTTTTGTATGTTTGTTTTTAAACCTTCACAGCCATTCCTTCCTTTCCACCCTCATATCTTGCATCTAAGACATCCATCTTCCCTTAGCCACTTCTCTTCTGCTTCCTCCTGCCAGTATGTCGGGAGCTTTCATTTTCCCAGTGCATCTCTACTGCTCCTCAATGCACCATGCTACTTTTACAGAGACAATGAGCAGATGCAGCATTTCAGAGGCAGGGAATACACACTTTCCCTTTTCCACAGTGCTTTGCAACTCCCATATATGATCCAGCATTGGGCAGGATGATGTGGGCTGTGCCTCTCAGCTCTCTCCTTTAACCATCCTGGTTTCTTATTTTGGTAAAGGGCTCAGCTAAAGAAAAAGCATCTCCCTGCAGGGCAAACATAGCACTGAAGTCTATCTTCCAGTCTCCATTTGTAGGTCTCTAATGGTTTGCCTCTTATGTCCATGCTGTGCTGCCTAACAACACTCTCCATTCCCTAGATGAGCTGTCACTAATCACAGCTCAATACATTCACAAATTACAAATTAACTGGTGAGTCTTTGTTTCTTGCAAACAAATTCAGTAGAACCATAGGCAGCAGCCAGTGACAGGACCTGAGCAAATTTCATCCCAACTCAAACAGCATCAGTCTGACCCCTTAAAAGCCAAACCAGAGAGAAACTGTACTTTGAAATGAGGTCATTACAAGAGGGGAGGAGGGGATATTGCTGCTGAGCCTGTGAGAGAACAGTGGTGAGGGAGTGGTTAAGATTAAACAGCTAGAGAGATTTACATCTCATGACTGTTTTTTGTTCACTGACCTGTAATAAAATAAACAGTAAGACTAACAAATAGGTGATTAGCCTTGTTATTCCAGTGCTGTCTTTGCTGTTAGAGTATTGCCATGGTCTTCACTTTTCTTTGGCTAATACTTTGTGGTTTTACAGATAAGACCGGTGAAGTTAAGAGGAATAAGCAACAGAAATCTTACTATAGTACGTTATACTTACTATATTATTACTTATGCTACTAAGCATAAACTCAGTGTTTTATTTTCAGACTGCAAGTACCTGCCCTTTTGCTACTCCCTCCCGTGTTGGCTGGCTGGCATCTGATTGTCTGCACACAAAAATCAAGCCCAGCAGATCAGATGGTTTGCTGCTCACATGTTCAGACAGCCAGAATTAGGGAGCTGAAAGGTGCTTGTGTGTGCACCACAGGATTGGTGAATCATAGCCTTCTGCTACCTTGACTGGAAATTCCTCCTTTCCTGAGCTATATTGTCTCCAGAATGAAAAAAAGGTCTTTCAGTGACCAAATCAATTAGTCAGAACAACTTCAAACTCTTTCTTCAGCTATGTAGAAAGCAATGGGTAGAGTTCAGAGCTCCGATGCAATGCAGAGTCATGAATTTTTTCTACAGGACCCAAAAAAGACCTCTGGTCATACGTGCACCATATGCATACATATGGTGCCTACCATTGCATTGCAATACTACCAGTAGTGGGAAAGGTAAGAGGCCATTCCGGCTCTGTTCTTCCCAAGTACCTGAAATCATGGTAAAGGGGCAAGTGGGGAATTGAACAGGGCATTATCCACTTTTCCTTTGGTAATTTAAGAGGAAAATTGTACCCCAGAGGCTGACTCCAGCAGCAAAACTCATGGTGGCAGCTTGCTGTTGCAATTCATAGCCCAGTTTATGACACTGAAATCAGATGGTTTCAGCTAACACGCTTGACTGGACAACACAGCAGCTGAGGCACAGACATATTGTCTGCTGGACCAGAGATTCTAACTTCTTAAATTGCTCCACACAAGTTAGTGAGTCAGAGTCTTTACACCACAGCCAGAGTTACTAGAGCACTGCCCATGCAAGCAAGCACGAATTTCCCCCTCATTTCTGCCATAGTAATCTTGACTTAAGACAAGTCACTACTGATTCTCTAGCTAGTCCTGAAAATTCTCACTCATTATGGTAAAGAGCTTTTTCCTAGCCAAATGTCATGTGGAAACATCTAGCTTCTATCATGGAACAGCAAAATATCTTTTCTCCCACAGACTGGTTTATCTGTTGGACAAAAATATAACCAATCTGTTCTGAAAAGCATCAGTTTTGTCAGGTTGGAAAGTAATGTAAGTCCACAGGACTATATATCTTCCAGAGGCAGCTGGCAGCAACAGCAATTACCAGTCAAAGCCATGAGAAAATCAGTTTTACTCCATCTCTCTAAAACACTGTTAAAGATGCTGGCTTCACAAGGGGAGTCATGATTGAAAGAGTGCTTAGAGGTCCCCAAAACAGAAACTAGCCCAGACAGGCTGTTATGCAGGTGATGTGCCAGGTACTTTCACACAGGTATTTCCACTGCCAGTGCTAAACACATCGTCCATTTCAATGAAGCAAGTGTGTGGTGTGGTTGCCAAAGGCATCCAGGGCTAGACTTCATGGCTTTTCATGGGGACTTGCCAGCAGACAAATATCAAGCCCTGAACAGGGTACTTACAGTAACAGCAGCAATACATCAAGTTAAATACAACAGGCAAGCAAACATCATGACAAGGAAATCCAACAAGATGAAGGCAGGTGGTCTGAGGTAACACAGGCTGGGAGAAAAGGGCTGAATATACTGAAGAGGACAGAAGGGTATCTAACCTGTTTGGAAATGGTGAGTGCACATTAGCCCCTGTCATTTAATATGGATACAGTTAAAAACAACATCAGTGAAGTGGTTTGTGATGGAAGGATGTGAAGGTGGAGGTTTCATATTCCCTCCATCTATTTCCCCAGAAGACACTCTTGTCCTTCTCTTTCCTATCTTGCTACAGCACTGAAAGCCCTTTTCTTTGGCCTGAAACCTTGTAAGCAAAGCTGTGCTCCACTAAGTCCCCCAAACGGTGCCCTGCCCTCCCTCCTTACAGCACAAACACTCCTTTGTTCCATTGGAGGTGGAGACTATGTAGTCGAAAATAGAGCTCTTTAAGTAAATTAGATCTACGAAGGTGTTCATCTGTGTGCTTAGTTAGTAATGGATCATGTTGACAAGGTCTTCACATGTTTGAATGAGTTCCCCCAAACACATAAGAGTATAAGTTTAGTTTTGGAGTGCAGTAGTTTGTTTTGATCTGAAGCCTCACCTAGTGGTGATACAAGCCATTTTTATAACCAGCTTTGCATATTCCATGAAGTAGTTTGTTTTTCAGAGTCTAAGATTTAGGAGCAAGAAAATGATAATCAGAACAGAACAAGACAAGGTTTGTTACAGCCCTGCACCAAACAGGAAGAAAACAGAGGAAAAGTTCCAAAATGGAGGAATACAGTTTTCTTTAGCCTACTATCTGTGCTTTAGTGTTAAAGCACTCTGCTTTAGCATTAAACAACAATCCTTCTGGCTTCCAGATAGAGAGCAACTTGAGTTTAATGCCGTTTGCTCCCTCTGAATTTTTGAAACAGACTTCCAAAGGGAAAAAACTGAACCAAGTGACTCAAACTGATTTACAACATTAGTCAATAATTCAGATACACTGATAAACATCTAGGAAGAACCACTTGATTTCAATCTTTATAGTCTTCCGGGATGCTGCAATTAATCACGCACCAGGAAGAGACTGAAACTTTTAATCACTATTTCCTCCTCACACGTCTGTGTTAAAAACTGTACACAATACAAAGGATTAGTAGGCAAAGGCTAACAACACCACGTGAGAGGGAGACTTTTCCTGTCCCAGGATAAAGCATGAGACAAAGTATTGAAATTGAAGCAAAGTTCATCTGCTGTCACAAAAGGAAAGTTTGCCATGGGACAAACTTGGGCAAGTGGTAACCAACACAGGGTGGGGAAGGAGAGGAACAGACCTACACCAGAAGCTGCTCAGGTCTGCTCAGTTCAAGAGCCTTCAGGCAAAGGAGGTTCCGTAAAGAACCATTCTTATATACTCATACACCTGCTTGTACCTATCTCACATTGGGTCAGATGGACCACGTGAAACAGTTAACAGCAGCTCAAAGTGTATTCTACCCCACAGTTACACGATAACTCAACTTGCACACAGCATCAGCAAATGCAGCGCAAAACACAGAAAAAACAAGAGTCCCCCATGGTAAATGCAATAAACGTCATAACTACAATAAGGAGAAAACATGAGAAACTCCCACAGCTTAGAATGGTCTGGTTTGTGTTACTTTTTGCAGATGGGGCATTAGGACTATGGTATATAAAAGCAAACACAATGTCTGCTCACAGCTCTCAACTTTCATCTCAGCAAATTTTCAGAAGTGGGAAAGAATTGGAAACCCCAATATGCCAGTCCCCTGCTCTGACACAGACACCAGGGTGGACTATGAGTCTTTGCAAATATTTATATTGCAGATCCTTGTTTTATGAAGAGAAGAGCTTCTGGGCCACTGCTGTGAATGACCTGCAGCCCTCTGTGAAACAATGCAATCCCTTTAAGGCAAAAAAAAGCTGCTAGATTATTTATGAGAGCGCAGTTACTCAGAACATCATTAACTTTTAAAAAAGAAGAATGATCCTGACTTCCAGAACTGGTTGTCTCTGCAATTCCATCAGGTCTTGCCACGTAATACTACAAGTGAGTTCTGCTTAGCAGCACATCGCAGTTTAAGAAAGTGGGTATAGTTTATCCTTTAAGAATATAGTTACACAGTCTCTCCAAGCAACTTGAGAGACAGGCAAAGTTCAGTCAGGCAATGCAACGTTTCATTGAAGATGAAGGAAATAATCTGTTTAATAGCAAAGTTATTTCCAGGGCCTTTTCATAACTTGAAGATACTGAAAGAAAGTGGAGTGACTGTTCCTAGGTAGTGAATATCTTTACATCACCCAGGGAAGGGCTGGCAGGGCTAGCTGATACAAACTTCTGCTGTGGGCTGATGTATGCAACTTGCTTATGACCACACTGTGTAATGATGCAATGATACTTGAACATGTTAAATCAGATTTGCAATGGGTACAGTTTTCCTAACATAAAAGCCATGTTGGTTAAAATCAGGCAAAGGATTAATACTTGCCAAGGTACTTCTCCCATTATTCAGATATCCTTTACAGTATAAGCCATTGCAGCAGGAACACTCCACATCCCCACACTCAAACAGCTCAGCAGTTTCCCACGTGGCAATTGCCTGCACACCAGCGTATAATGGGAGCATATGAAGTAACATGGTAAATGTCTTTTCGTAGCACAGTTCTGAAAAGGCCACACTATTCAGGCCTGATTATGAGTAAGTGCCACACATCATCCCCAAATCGCATGAAAACATTTGCTCCTATTGTCTTAATACAGAGTCCTTATGAATCCCATTTCTTCAAGTCATAAAGCATCTTCCATTTACTTGCTATCACATATGTGATCATACCCATTTGTTGGCGCACCTGAGCTCTTCCCTATGGGTAAGAATTAAACCTTTTCTATTAATTTCAAAAGACTGAATCTTTTTGCAATCCCATCTTCAGAACAGAACACAATTTCTCAGAAGTACACATAGAAGCTGGCAATGCTCCTTCTCCTGTATCTGTGTCTTGTTTAGTAATGTCAGAATCAGTTAAACTTCTGTCTTTTCTATATTTTTGCTGTTTGCCACTGCAGAATTCTGTTTCCCACAATATTCAGCTCTATAAAAAAGAAAAGCCCCAAGGTCAAATGTTGGGTCTTACTGATATTTATCCTAGGCTATGTCCATCTCCCTGAGATCTGCTCCCTCAGTGCCTTAGGTGGCTCTTGGATCTTGTATGAAACGTCTAAGTTCAGGGCAGACTATATTTATTGAAATCTAGGGAATAGAGAAGAATTCTTGACTGTGGTGCAGTAAATGCCAAAAATTGTCTCTTTGCAGAGCCTGGCTGACTCACACTGCGTTACTGCTTTTATACTAAATAAACACTGAATGCATTCCAAAATCCTGGTTCAAACAAATCTTTCTTCAGAACTACAAACTAATTAAAGTTGTGCAGTCCTGAGGGAAATCTGATTTCTTTCACATTTTCAGGAGAGAGGAGGAATAGGTTTAAAATATATTCACAATTAGCCAGTGGTTCATGATAAGTTAAGTATGAGCATGATGAGTTAAATAAGTGTAAAAGGTCCAACTGCATATTGCTGGTAAGTGAAGGGAAAGGTCTGATTCTTTCATCTAAGTTCTCTATTTTTACAAGTTTTTGATCTAGGAATAGATTCCAGCTCTATACTTACCAGGCAAAGTTGCATCTTTAACAGTTATTTAAATGATCATGTACTGTGGAACAGAAAAGTAAATCCCTTTAGTAGTTATATCCAATGAATTCCTGACTGAAGAAGAAAAGAAATATGCAGAGGAACTTGGAACAAGGTGAACACTGTATTTGACATCAAATTCTTCATGCAAACAACCTGCTCCAACAGTTCTACCACCAGTCCAGCAAAGCTTTCCAGTCTTATCCCATCTGATTCCTCTAAAATTATTTTTTCCTTAAATCACAGCACCTTTATGTTTTAGTGAACCTGTAACTTTGTGAACTATATGCTTAGCTGGTGTCAATTGCCCCTGCCTCTACTAACTTCAGAGCTGCATTGATCTGTTGCAGAGGGAGATTGGGCCAAACCCCTCAATTGCCAGGCTATTCTACATGCAAAAGGAATGAAATAAGCATACCGGTGTGGATTAGAAACATGGCAACATCTTGTGCTGGAAAAAGTCAGGCACTATGTGCAGTAATGAATAAGAACCATTATAAAATACAACAAATACAGGTACGGGACCTCACATCTTAACATACCTCTTCTAGGCAAATATACTATTGTATACTATTCAGCAAAGTTCTGGAGACTTTTGGAAAGAGAAAGAAGTACAGAGAGCACAGAGCTACTAGGACACTCTGCAGCCTTATCTAGTATATGTTTAATTTTAAATCACTTCATTTTGGCTTGAAATGGTAGGCTTTGATATTGTTTTGCCTAGTAAACATTCTGATAATGGAGTCCTTGAATAAAACCAAGTCACTTTTACAGCAGTGAGGTAGACTGGTTAAAACTCACATCTCTCTTTGCTAATGTCAGAGACCTCATTTAGCCATTATTTCACACTCACATGATCCATCAGTAACAGCCTGTTAGTGATCCTCACCAGCCTGTCCCTGACAACACTAGAGAGGAAAATAGAACTATTTGCCCTTCTCGTCCTTTCTTTTGTGCGTGGGACACTATCTCTGCCCTCCTGCCTGTCCTTTACTGCATGAAGTAGGCTGTTCAGCTACTGCAAATTTTTGGTGTACATAAGAACACCATGCTTCAGCCAGAGGGAAATGGAGCATGAACAACTCAGCTCTCAGGGCAGAGGTGTGAAAAAGCATGTTTCCTCTTGTTCACAAACACCTAATATTGTGCATTTATGGGAACTGCACAGTGTAAGGAATATGTGTGTTAGCATGCTTAGCTAACCCAGAATTGCAAAATAACACAGCAGTTCAGCTACAGTATCTGCTTGTCTGCTTAGAACAGGAAATAAAAGTATTTCATTTGTCTTGAGCAGGAAAAAAAGAAAGAAAGAAAGAAGAGACCAGTTCCCCAGACAGCAATTAACATATGCCTACTTACTGCAATAAAGTATCTGGTTCAATTAGTGCAATTGAGAACCTGGCTCTGTAGTGATGTGTAGATTACATGCTGGCATTCCTCTGGCAAAATGCAAGAATGAACAGAAATAACTTTTCAGGGATCAGGGTGATTGGTAGGGTGTCTGGGTTCTAGATTCTGCTGCATCCTAGAGCTTAGAGATGGCTAAACTTCTCCAAAGTTTTCCACCTGAGACAGGGATGGTGGCAATTCCTAGTTTTTAAGGACCACTGAGAGGCTGCACTTGCTTTTGTTTGCAAATGTTCAGAGAAATCTCAAGCAGACATTAAGAACAATGGTACTAAAGTAGCGGAACATTGGAAATTCACAGAGCATCCGAGTTTTCACCAAGTTGTCTAGGCTCCTGCAGCTTGCTTTATGGCTGGTAGCAGGCACTACAGCTCCTGGCATGCAGGCTGTATTTCTCTACAAAAACACTTCTATTTTCAGATTACTCCTATGCTCGAGTTTTTCTGAGGTGCAAAAGCAGTTATCTCCATGTAAAAGCACCTGTCATAACGGCGTACTGGCTGAGGGCAGCTGCAACAGATGGAAATAACCACTCTTCTCAGCCCATGGATACCATTTGTCTAACAAGATATTCTGGCTCCAGAGTTTAAGATCAACCCACAGCCCTTCCTGCAGTGCTCAGTTCATCTGTGGCATAAGGTCCTAGGAACAGCATCTAAAGAGAAGGTGGATGAGTACTTGGAAGACAAATCAACTGAGAGTTTTTATAAAGAGAGAAGAAACCTCCTGCTCAGAAAACCTCTTGAGCTAAAAAAGCTTGAGGTCCTGAAATTTGAATGAAATGTCATATATATTTGCTTCATATCTACCCTTCTCTCAGTGCCTACTCGTGGAAGTTACTTGACTGGCTGGATAGCCCATCTGACCCGTGATGGCTGCTCTACATTTGTTCCAATGAGGAATTTACATATACCTGCCCTACTCAAGTTCAAGGCCTCTCAAGTTCCAAACTTTATTACCAAGTCCAGTGCCCACTGTATTAATCCGTGAAGGACCACGTGGCATCCAAAAGACAAACCTGCTCCATAAAGCAAGCACGATCACAGACAGAACAAAATAAAGTGTAGCACTTCTGAGCCTGACAAAGATCTTTGAGAAATGCAAGCACAGGCCTGTACATAGAAGTTGTTCCTCTAAGTGAACTCAATTTGCTTAGCATTAACCATGAGGAAGAAGTTATTTTTGATACAAAGAAAGCATACAGGTGTTCAGAAACCGTAGCAATGGGGAACAAGGACACACGGACCTCCTTGCTTGTCTCCAAGAAGATCGTTTATTCAAAGCAATGAGCGAGTTTTATGCCTTTCTCAAGCACCATATTTCCTTACAGGGTATCAACCTATCCCACGTTGCCCTGTCAGCACACACGCCCTGTGTGTGCTGCACAATTTTCTGGCTGAGGAAGCACNACAAACGCTAGACTCAGACCACACTCTTCCCTCAGTCTGCTTTCAGTGTTAAAGAATACAATTTTCTGGCTGAGGAAGCACCTCCAAGAGAGAGGCTGACAATAGCGATACCACTTAAAACATCCATTAGAAGCACAACTAGACCTGTGTAAAGACAGGATAGCTAAAGATTTGTCCTGAAGTTTTGCAGTTCCCTGAAATCACCATACACGACTCATAGTGAAAGACACGTGCAAGAAAGCCCAAAACAAGTAGCATTTTGGTTGAACAAGGAGCCAGACAAAAAGACCTAAAATTCCTTCCTGCAGTATGAGCAAGAAACATGAAAATGCACTGCACATGAATGAATTTTGTGAAGGTTAGTTCAAAGGGGGGTGTGGAAGGAGAGAAAAGAATGGCAAGCAGGAGAGAAAAGGTGTCACAGTCACACCCTAGCAAAAATAGCAAAGATAAGAACAGCTGAGTGAATGGAGCAAACAACTTAGCATGGGTATAGCTTCTTGCAGGCAAGTATATTTACAAACATCTTTGGTTGGTCTACCAACAAATTAGCAGAGGGGAAACCTCAAGTGCTTATTTTATTATCGATCTCTTTGACAAATTTACTAAAGAAATCCTGTAGTGTACTTGAAAGATTTCAAATACTAAACCAGTTACACATAAATATTTCAGTTGTGTTTTCTGTCTGGCTATTTTCCCTTTTAGTTTTTCAACTGCTAAAAGAGACCTAAAGTTTATATAATCTTAAACTTTTACGATGTCAGGAAAATAAGGTTGAAATAACGTATATCAAACAAATGTAAGGAATATCACCAAACAATACTGCTGAATTTAGGTATTTCTAACTTGATTTTACTGCTGCTAAGATATAGCAGCCCAGCAGACCTAAAGTGCTCAGTGGGCTAACCTGAGTTGGACAGAACAGTCTTGTATTTTTCCAGTATCATTAAGAGATGTGAAAGCTTCAGCACGATTCAGATGCAGGGGAATTATTCCTTCCTTTGTCTCTGTTCTACATTACAGAAGATTTCTAGGAACCCAGGACTGGGCGCAGGAGATGGACACAAAGTTGAATGAATGTGTGATAAACAGAAGTCATCCACAGAGCTATCAAAGAGCAAATAGGGTTTCATTTTCTCCGAATGCTCCCAAAAACTTGTCAAAAGGCTGCTAACAGGATACTTTCAGCATGAAATAATGATAACAGTTGCTCCCCACTTTCAGAGTCCCAAAGGGACATCCACTATTCTCTAGTATTAGAGAAAGGAAGACAGCAGTAACGGTCTGCATATCCTATAGAAAATGGATATAATGGCTTTGCTAGCCTTAGGGCTCAATAGAAGTGTCCCTATAGACCCTTGCAGTCTTCGGATTGCTTTGTACAACCCAGGCAAAACCAAGTCAGCTTTGAAATACTTTCCAGCGTGATTTGGACTACTTTTGTTTTATTGCAGATGTATTCCTTTGAGGGCTGCTCCTGTGACACCACCACAGACCCATCAGACCTGCATGCCCACCTCAACCACTGACAAGGTGGAAACCAGCTGCTGGATGAACTATGGATGTCCCAACTACACAGGCCATCAATACTTTCTGAAGGGGGAATCTCTCCTGACTGCAGCACTGGGTGGGCTTCGATGTAAAAAAAAAAAACAAAAAAAAACAAAACCAACAAAAACTTTCAGACTTTAGAGGAAAAAATTCTTAATTTATGATTATGAAAATCCCAGACTCCACCTGTAATTGAGCCCATGGACTAACTCCATGCTTGAATTGATATACCTTTCATCTTGAGTTGCCCCATAAAAGCACTGGCCTTGACAGAAGTATTTCTTCTGCGAGTACACTGGCAAGTTGACAGCAAACAGTATCATCATGGAAATACTGCATACCAAGCCTCCAGCTGTGACATTAGATGACTTAAGACAGAGCAAAGCTTTTACAGTATTTACCAAGTTTATTAATAAAAAATATTTCTAGCAATGACTATTTGAAAAGCTACAGATACCAAAATAAATCTTTCAGTTGCTTATTCACTTCATGATTAAGAAACACCCAACAAACAAACAGTCCTGGTGCCCAATAGTTCCTGCTGCCCTTTGGCATTAAATCCAGATTTCTGCACAGGATTGAACTGCTCCTACTTCCAGCTCAAGGCCTACACTATGCTCTTTTGTTTAGCCAGGACCTCACACCATTTGGAGGCATGAACTCATGTTGACCCTCCACAGCACAGAAGTAGCAGCTGTCCCTAGGGCCTGGGGTTAGGAACCAAAAGACAGACCCGTTATGTTAAAGCTTCTACAACCAGTTCAGTGTGCAAGTGAGCCCCCACAAGTCTCTCAAATATTCTAACAGCACACTGTTTACACTACACTGCAGAATCTTTAAAAGTCTGTTTCGAGTTTTATAACAGTAGCCATCATTCAAGTCTCTATACCCTTTCTGTGCTCAGGAGTTAGGCTAGCCAAGTCCCTGGGATATTCACAAGGGCACACCTTCGGTTTCACATCCCACTCAGAAGCAGGCAGTGTGTTTGCAGCCAACGTCTAACTCTTGGGAGGCTGTGGTACTAATATCTTGCAATAATCCCACCTCTAGCTGAAGTTAGAGCTTCCCTAAGCCCATTTTCCCTTAGTTACTTCCCTTCATTTGCCTTCTTCCTCAAACCAAGAGAAGTTAGGCTCCAAGTCGCCACAGCAGGCATCCTTGAGACAACCTTACCCTGTTCAGCTAAGAGGGAATTAAATTCAAACAGATCAACAGAGACTACTAACCGCTACACATCCTTCAGTCTTGGTTGCTATGTTGTTTTTTTCCTGACACACTGATTGCTTTCAGGAATCATGCTGCAGATCTATACTGCTGAGCACTGCAACATAATGAAATAATTCATTAAATACCCTCTTAACTAAAGCAGAATGATTTGAAGTGCAAGTATGGCTACCCCACAGATCACTGGCGCTAAGATTTTACAGTAAAGGATGGCTTACTTTGAGTGAGAAGTCAGTTTGGTGAAGGAAGGAGAACAATTTTATGATGCAATCTTATGCAGTAACAACTGGTGCCTTCAAGCATCTGCAAAAGAAAGACAGCTGTAGCACAAATCTACATGTTAGCTCTTGCATAGCTAATCTAAATGACAGTGGAGGAAAGGAGCAGTTCTAGAACTCAACCCTGATCCCTGAATTTTCGCTGTTTGTTTAAGAACCTAGGCAGATCAAAGCATATAAACACGTACTATCTATTTAGACTGAAAGGGTCTTTAAGAGGTACCCTACACAAGAACATTCCTAGCACAGCTGCAAACTCAAGGCTTGTGATAAGGGAGCCCATACTACCAAAAAGGGAGCAGAGGAGATCAAGTCACTGCCTGGGCCTTTTACAACGGTGGAGTCATTATACTGAAGGCCCCCTATGGAGACAAGCTGAAAGGACAGGCAAGGACAAAAACACTCACCAGGGTCCCAGGCTACCCTGGGGTAAATTCCTTTCTGAATTTAAGTCTGGTGAATGGCTTAACCCCGCATAAATGAAAGCAGGGCAGGCAGGGGGACTTAATGCTATTAGCTAGACCATCACCTCCCAGCTTTAGCTGTGGCCAGTCTCCAACACTTTGAAAGAAAGTAACTAAAATCCGTAGATACCAGTTTATATGTCGGGGGCAAACAAATTCCTTTCCATTTTCAAATTTTACAAACAACTACCAAGCTCTGAATTACCTGGGGTACCAAGTGAATACAGTAACAGAAGGAAAATTAAACATTACATTTGCTGACTTACCTAACAGAATAATTGCAAACTCATCTGGCAATCATAGCCAGAGCAATTCAAGTCACCCTCAGCAAAACATCATCACAGAGACTCTGGCATCTTAAAAGGACCATCTTGCCTCTCTCCAATAGCCACACCAAATCCAATCTCAAGTTATTTTGGCTTGAATGTCTAGAAACTAGCATCCAAAAAGTCTTATTTCTTTACATTCAGCAAAAAGGATTTTGATAGTGGAAGTTTTACACGCAGCCGCAAAGCCATTTGTTTACTTACACAGTAAAGATTACTTTTTGCTTCTGTGCAAGAGCCTGTTCATAAAAAAAAAGGTGGAAGAATTGAGGGGCAGGTTCATTTCTAAGCTAATTTCTAAGTCCATTTCTACTTCAGGTCTTTATTGTTGGTAAACAAAGCATTAGCTTTAAGACATCAAGAAAAAACTCAGCTAAAAGCTTTGGCATAGACTCATCTCAGCAGGATTTCTGTTGATCTGGGGCGTGGTTTCAGTAGAAGCCTTAGGGCCAAACAACAGGCCTGAGACTCTCTAAAAGTCAAATACAGATTTTTGCCTGTTTCATTTGCTTCCACAGAAAATAAGCATAATTTAGCAAAAGCAGTACCCTCAGGTATGTGGCTTTTCCTGCCACTTCAGAGGTTTCTGGACTCAAAGTTACAATCCAGTGTAGTCCATTTCTTTGTTAAATCTTTCCTTAATCCAAAATTAATGCCTTCTCCTTATCCACACTCTTCTTTCTATCCATTCTGTTACCTGCACTTGCTGACAAACAAGTTCACTCCGTAGTAAAATGACTGAGTTACTAATTTACAGCTCCCAATGAGAGACATTAAAACCCACAATTAATAAACAAAGTATGAGAAATAACCCCTGTTGTAAACAGTTACCACAAGACAGCAGCTAAGGGACAATGAAATAATAATGAACACTGCCTATCTGACCATTTAAGTTCCACGAAACAATTGGTACATAATTATAGAAGAGCAGGCAATGAAAAGTCTAACAATTATCTTTTACAGCTGAAACAATCCATAAACACTCACATTTTAAAGTACCCATATACAGCTGGCAAGGCTTCTCTTTATGCCTTCCTCCATTCTTTGATTTCCATATCCTTTGCTGAGTCTTTGTGTGGGTAAGTACACTGAAATATAAATTCACCTAGAATTATACCCCAGCTGCAGAGACAAAGCTGTAACCCACCTTTGTCCACTGACCTCTCTCATTATTGTCCATATATCTATGTAAGAAAAAACTCATAGCAAATACTAAATGTCCATCTGAACAGGGAGAGACTAAACTTGACATACATCCAGTGATGCAGACACCCAAAAGCCACCTCAACAACCTTACAGGGAGCTACCTGGCTTAGGAAATCCTCTAGAAGGTCACACAAGGAGACCACTCACCCTGAATGAGACAGGAACAGACTGTTCTGTTGCAAACCACAAATGCTTTACTTTCCATCTAGAGCACCTATATAAGGCAAAAACTGCCTACACAAGCAGCACTGATTGCCTAGGCCCACTAAAATAACTAAATTGCTACAACTCCGTCAGAGTGGAAAATGGCTGCTTTATAGTCTGGGAGCATCCGAATTACGGGGGTGGCAGCACTTAGCTAGGGAAGAGTCTCCCATTTCTACCAGAGGATGGTTTTTTATGGTTCATTGAAGCCTGTTGCAGGACTAGTGTGCGTAGGAGCAGCTGCTCTTACAGGAGTCAGTAATGCAAAAAAGCAGAGCAATATCTTCAGGGGAGATTGGGATTTTTATATGGCTTTCCTAGGGCCTGACTTCTTCGAAGGGAGCAAGTTGTAAGAGAAGTTTGAAATAGGCTGTTGTTTAGTCTAGAAAAGGCTGCAAAAAATGTGATAAGAATTTGTGACTCAAAATACCTGCTATAAAGAGCTTCCTTTTATCGAATTACTGTGGAAGGGCCAAATAATAGCAGTTTGCATTTGCTAGAAAGGTGATGCAGGTTGGCTGTTAAGGAGGAGCTCCCAGCAGTAACTCAAGCCCTGAGGTAAGTCTCTCAGGAAGGAGGCAGGCTCTCTTTTTTTCCTAGACACATTCTACCGAGGGGGGTCTAGGGTGATTTAAGCACAGCAGATCCTGTCCTGGGGACAGAGCTAGACTCTAAGCTCCTATTTTTTTCTTGATGGAAAAAATTATGTTACATCCTCAAGGCAGCAGAATATTGCGGCTAGCATCACGTACCAGAGCACATGTATCACACAACTAAAAATAATTTTACAGTCTCATTTTTGTCAGTGTCCCTCCATCCATGCTACATACTATGTTTAGATATTGCAGTAAAAGATACTTCTACCACTCCCACAGTGGTGATCCACATGAAACATTGAGCACAGATTAGCTCTTAAATTTCTCCAGAGAAACTTCACTGATCTCTTAAAAAAAGGGACAATTATGCAAAGGCATGTTGCAGGAACATATCTCAATCTGTCTTTGGGCTCTTGGTGATTCTTATCCATCCCTAGAAAAAATTTATGCAGCTGACACTACAATGATATTGCACAGTCAACTCCTTTGCAAAGGATTTCCAAACCTTGTATTAAATCATTGCAAAGGTGTGAAAATCCCCTGAAAGTAATCAACTGTGTAATGAATGGCAATGCTTCATTGCATGAAGCTGTATGATCCAAAGTGAGAAGATGACCCAGTGGCAGAAAGACCAGGGCTGTGGCCAACAGTTGCAGGACTGTGATTCTCCCAGCAAACTAGAGAGATGGCCCGTGTCTCCTTGAACCTCCTCCTCCCTGCTTTGGAGTCTGACACAACACTAATTTCCAGCCTCACTTTCCAAGGGAGCAGGTGGACACGGAGGGAAGCCCATTCCCCGGGGAGTGCCCTGTGAGTTAGGAACACAAGATCCTGTTCTGGAAGGAGCAGGAGGAAAGTCCTTCACTGGAGTGTGGTGCCTCGGCTGCGTCAGCACAGGCCGGTGTGCTCGGGCAGAGCCACCCGCAAGCTGAGGGATGTCTTTTTGGATTTCTCCTTTGGAAATCTAACTTTTTTGCAGAAATCTAAAACTTTGGTACCTTATGCAAGCTCTGCATACAAGGTAGGGGGCTGCTTTACAGGGGCAGCAGGTTGGATGTATGAATATATCCACGCTCCGCAGGCTATGCTGGCAGGCCTCTCTAGAGCATATGTAAAACACGTGTATGTGCTTGGTAACCTTTATTACTTGTGAAGCAAAGCAGTGCGGCGGTTTCCTGAGGTGCTCAGAATGGGCGTGCTGATTCCTTACGGGCACGCTCCCGGTGCGGCCGAGGGACGCAGGCCTGGCAGGGACCGCTCACTCTGCGGATGAGCCGCCGCAGGCTGCGATCAGCTCTGCCGCAGGAGCTCTGCCCCTGCCTCCGCCCCGGCCTCCGCCCCGGCTGCCCCGGGCGGCACTGCCCCTGCCCGCAGCCAAGATGGCGCCCGCGGCTTCCCCGCCCCTTAGCGGC